>WAAB01008293.1:0-26548 GCA_013389865.1 Piaya cayana
AAAAAAACAAACAAAAAAATTCTTTATTTTGGAGTAAACACAATCACAGATTTAAAAAAATAGCTTAGGTTGGAAAAGACCTTTAATATCATTGAGTCCAACTGTAAACCTAACAGTGCAAAGTCCACCACTAAACCATGTCCCCAAGTGCCATGTCTATGTGTCTTTTAAATATTCCCAGGGAGTTCTGCTTATATAGCATTACATTTTTTTGCTAAATGGCTTATCTTTCAGACTACTCCATTAACCTTTGTTTTGTTGGTGGCTTCAGCTTGGTAGTAGGGATAGAAGCAGACTGTCATCTTGTGTTTTCAATCCGAGGGGATGAAGTCCTGTGTTTTGAATAATTCTGTGTTTTCTCACTAGAATACTGAGCCTCAGCCTCAATCTTCCCAGTAGTTCAGGGCAATAACAGCTGAGTTATTTGATTAAAATATTATTTTTACCAACTACTTGGAAGTACCGCAGCAATCTGATTTATTCTCATTGTTAGTGCTTGTTTGTTTAGTCTTTCAGATGAAATGAACTTACTATTCATTTTGTACTAATGCCAAGGGAACTATTGTATTCAAAAATAATAGGGTATAATATGCAGCAAAACACGAGTATTTTGCTCACACAGTTGTGTAGAGAGACAATGGAAATGATTTGGCGGCTTAGGGTGTTAACCTGCTTCCTCTGTGAATGGGCACTTGTAGCTTTTGTACCAGCCCCCAGTTATCCCTCACTCCATGGAGGAGGTTGGTGAATCCAAAGGCCGTGGAGCCTTTCATCCTGTGGTTGCACATTAAGTGTTGTCACGAATAAACAACAATGTGGTTGTCACAACGTCACTTTTCCTCAAAATCTGGATTTTCTGTTGGCAACTAAAGAGATGGAGCATTGAAACCCTTCAGGTTTAAAGCAGAAGTTAGCGCCAAGCGCCCGGCATATGACACACAGGACTTATTCCAGAGGTGCACTGAGCAGCCAACATTCTTAATATTATCAATGGGAGATAAGAGCTCACGTTAGTTGTAATACATTTTTCATGGAAAGGGTCATTGGGCACTGGAACTGGCTGCCCAGGGAGGGTTGAGTCACCTTCCCTGGAGGGGTTTAAGGGATGGGTGGATGAGGTGCTGAGGGACATGATTTAGTGTTTGATAGGAGTGGTTGGACTCAATGATCCAGTGGGTCTCTTCCAACCTGGTTATTCTATGATTCTATGAACGTGCCCTGGCACCTCGGAGCAAAGACATGCAGGAAAGCTGCGCGTAGCCTGGCGTCTGTTCCATATTCTGCATTCCCCAAGTCTGAACGAAAGACATAAGCTCTTAGAGTCCTTCTAAAATGACTTTGCAAGGCTGCTTCTCTTTAATAAGTCAGCGTCTTTTTTTACCTTTCTTAACAAGATTCAACCCGTTGACATATATTCTTGACAACGTAGCTTTCACTTCTTGTGTATAAGGATACTTGTGTATATGGATACTCCGTCACCCATAAAACTTAATGCAATTGCATTTCAACACCATTATAACAAAATTTGACTTTTCTCATTAAAAGTGAAGCCTCTCTTATTTCAGACTGCTAGCAAAGAGGTTCTAACCCTGGGATGTGTTGCAGAGAAACAAGGCAATAAACAAAGGGAAAAGCAGGGAAAGCATCGCCAGTGTATCCTTATTATTGCACTTATATTAAAGGGCTTATCTGTGTTTGTCCCTCCCCAAGCAACAAGGTTTTATTTAAAACAAGTTTATCTTCCTCAGTCCTTGATGGCTCGAAGTTAAAGCAAAGAGGGATAATATGACTTATTTCCTCATATTTTCTAAAGCAGAGATGCTACTCAGATCTCTCACACTAACACAGCCAGGTGCCTGAATCCCCCCCTTTAAAGTTTGTCATTTGTTTTTCCCCCCAGCAGGTTGATTTTAATGCCTCCCCAACACACATGAGAGTGTACCTGATTTTCCTGTTCTGGGCAAACACCTACTTCAACTGTAAACACTTCTGACATTTCTAACGGAGATAATTATAGTGCTCTGGGGGGCTTTTGGCCTTACCAAAAATAGATGGAAACAGGGAGATAAGCGTTTACAGGCAAAACTAAGAAGATGCTGGGAAGAACAGCATCTATATTATGTGACAGCTTCTGAAAGAGCAGCACGAATGTGCCTGCTTCATCTCCAGGCTTTCATTTCTTTTCACTATCCATGATTCAATTTTTGTCTTCCCCAAAATCTTTGAATATCAAGACACATTAATGGAAGCCCTTGCATGCATCTTATTTGTTTGCGTGACAACCATGGCAGGGCAGGGATGCATTTTACACCAGATGATCCAGTCTGACACCTTAGGAAGCTCCCAATAAATGTGTGCTGACTCCTACACACCTGCACTCTGCAAAGCTGAGGATGCATACAGGTTTTTGTAGGATTTGAGATCAAAACATCAAGTTTTCTTTGCTTAAAGTCAGAACCTGGTTTGCTGTGAGCGCGGAAACAAAATTCTCTTCAATTAGAAGTTACATATTATTCATTTTTAGAAACCAACCAGATTGCATTTCCTTCTGTAACTGTTAAAGCAAGAAAGAATTGATGCATTTATTAGTAGGCTTAAATGTATTTAAATAGAGAAAAAAGAATAACAAAGAAACAAAATATTGTTGAAGGGAAAAATGCAAGCTGGACAGTGGCTAAAGCCCAGGGAACACTTAAACTGCTCATGAGCTGTAGCCGCAGTCACTGGATGGACACACAGCACTGCCTGCTTCTCCTCTTGGATTTATCATCAGAACAGCTGCACCCACATCACACAGCTGCTCTGTCTAGACCAAGAGAAGCTTAGAGATATTTGCAGTGAGTTTTGCTGCTATCCTAATGGTGCACACACAGCAATAACCTGCACACACCACATGCAGGACAGTGATTTCACCTGCAGAGTCCAACAGACTTAGAGAGCTTTCTCCATTCCAGAGTATCTGTTTCTTATGGCTCCTCCTCCAAATGTTTGGCTATAAAAAGATTCTGTCCTTCAGTTCCAAACACCTTGTCAGAAAGTCAGTACCTGAATTCAGGGTGGAACGTACCTTATGAAATGAGAGTCTTGGAAAGCCCTTAGCTTGGAGAGAAATATCTTCAATGGGTGAAGCATCCTCACCTAAGGTTGTGTTGATGATGTGGTGTGTGATGCCTTTTGATGAGGCCTGGACTCTCCACTGACCATTAAGGAAATCTGGTCAAATAGCTTTCTATATTTATGAGATCTTCTTAATAAGGTAAGACTACTCTCACCAACCACAAAGCAGTTTAGAGGCAATCAGTTCCCGACTATGTGCCTTCACACAGAAATTCCCCTGCTGAGGATTCATTTCTCTTCCACGCATCCAAGTTTGCCTCTGCTCGTTCCTTTGCAGTCAGGATAAGCACCTGTTCTCTCTCCCTCCAGCCGAGTTGCTCTGTGTGCCCATCACTAGCACCAACTGCAATCTAACACTGCCTCATCTTGCCAGATTAGCTCAGGCATGTTGCACTCATCCATTCTTCGCCACTCAAGTTTATATTCAGTAATCTGGCCTCTTCTGAGTTAGGTCACTGTTGCATGAAACCCTCCCATTTTCCCCTGAGCTGCCTATCGACTCTAAAGGTGCCGCTGAAGCCCGGCACATCTCTGTTATGTGGTTTTTAAGTACCGGTTCAATTAACTGCCTGGGGCTGGGACTAGAGACTTTAAACAAGACACATAAATAGAAGACATCCATGGGAATTAATGACTGCTGCTCAAAAGCTGCAGACCTGAGGATCAATTTTCCCTGTTTGAAAATGGGATTTAACTTTACAGGTGTTAGCAGCATGAGCTGGGAGTATAGTGACAACAGAGACTGACTCTGTTAGACTGGTCCTTCCATTTACAGGCTGATGAAGCCTGGATCTTACAGTGCAATCAGCTGTAGGATTAAGCTTTGTTTCAACAGGATGAAAGCAGTTGGTCTCAGCAGTCTCAATCTGGTCCTGAGGAACAAGCATTTGCATTCAGCCCTAACAAAAGTCCCACCTCAGTGGCTCACTGGGCTGCAGAGATCACAGACCAGGACCTGAAGATTTATTCCAGTCCACTGAATGACTTGCTGTGTGATGTGTTCCCTTCCACACAACAGTTCAGCCCCTGAGCCTGCTGTCTTGTCTCCTGATGTGACTTTTAGAACGATGTCGCATTGCCCTGGCAAAACTCGAGGGAGTGCTACAACAACCTCAGTTGGCTGGCGCTCCTGCAGTGACCTGTGGAGGCATGTGCAGACATCAGTCATCAGGAAAGCCTCACCTCACAGAACCGAGACTAAAAGTCACTTTTCTTTTAAGGAAAAGAGATGAAAAGTCTTTGGTTTGCAGTCTTACCTGCATGAGAAGGGAGTTATAGTTCTACAAATTGCTCTTCTCCTTATCCTCAAAACAAAAGCAAACTTCTTGAAAGACATCAGTGATAAACCTTCAAAGCTTCCCCTGCTTAGCGGAGAGAAGGGTTGAGAATTCACCTCTTCTTTTATTGCTGTTTTGGCTGACTTTCCCATTTCACCTAAAGATTTGCCTCTATGTCCCCAGGCAAAGTTACAGCTCCCACATCCCAGCAGTACAAAGTGCCCCGTGCTCTGGGCATCCCACTGAGCTGGGGTAGGTGACTCAATCCTGTCACAGACCAGCCTGCTGGTGGAATATGAGCTTGGCAACCCCTGGGATAAAGGGACAGAAGTAGCTTTAGCACAGAACAGTGTTACCTTAACAATGATGGTTGCAAGACCCTCTCCCATGCAAGCTTGAACCCATCCAGACATTTTATTCAAGTAAATGATACGCAGGGACAAATGTTTTAAGAGTGGAGGGGATAGAAAGAAGATCTCATTAAGCTACAGAGGTAACTAAAAAGACCCAAAGATGCGCTAGGTAACTAGAAGCGTAGTAATCCAGGGACACCTTGAGCATTTCCCAAGGCTACAATGGTAAGAAATGTGATCAGTAAGAAACAGTAAATACAAAACTGAAGATGAGCTACAGGCTTTGTTAAAGGTTTTAAACCTGTTCAGAACAGAGTCGTTACTATGGTCATACCGAGATCAGAGAGTGAAATGGTATTAAAGGATGATGAATATTCAGAACATGTAATACTTATGTTCTCCTATTCCAGAAAATGGTTAGTAATTTTCCCCGCTCTGCTGTACTTTCCTGCAGAAAAAGATGCAGCAACTTCTTTGCTTGCAGTGCAGGTTGCAAACAGCTATATTGTCCCTAATATTTGGTCGAGCCAAACTTATTTTAAACCCTTTTACAAAGTNTTACTACTTCATCAGCGTGTTACCTTTACAGCCTTGCTTTTCAATTGTCAACTATTGTTGTCATTGCTGGATTATACTGGGTATATAAAGATGGACTGGAGAGCCAGCAGTTCCTGCCAATAGTAGTTATTATTTCTACCGTAGACCAGAAGGGCCTTGGGCTAAAAGCCATCCAGGCAGCCTGTACCCTCCTCCCTCCTCCAAAGCCTGAGCCCTAATGCTGATGGGTGTGGGTAAGCGCTGCCTGCGGAAAGCACGGGAATTGTGGAGAGCAGCAGATACACTGCAGGGGGAGAACACCTGTACAAGTAGGAATGTATGTATTTTAATGTGATTTCAGGTGACGTCTTACTTAAACATACTTTTAAAAGGAAAAAAATAAGGAAAGAAGTGAGGCCGCTGTAAGGGATGGCAAAGGCGATGCTCCAAGCGTAGAAGCTTTTGATAGATTCCTCAAGCTAAACTGAAGATTCTGTAACTCATTTCACATCATTAAAAGACACTAAAATAACAGTGCAGCTCTTCAACAGCGGGGATTAATTTTTGAAGCAGTACAGGGGCATTAAGTTTCAATGCTTGATGTAACCTGATTGAAATGAGACAAATGAAATATGTGACCTCTATCTTGCAAGGTTACAGTTAGAGTTGGACTTCTGTCCTGGGAAGATTTGTGCTGAAGTGCACAAGAATGGGAATTGCAATGTAAGAAGCATACTAAAACATCATAAAAGAAATGTTAGGGCCTGCTTCTGGAGCAGGGAGGGTTACAGGGTGCTGCAGGGGTGCTGTAAAAGCTGGTTCCGGTCAGGAGAATGCAAGTACGATTTCTCAGTAACCAGATGTTCTCTGCTGTTCTTATTAACATGCAGTGTTTAATTTTAAACAAATGTTTTAAATTAGCTTAATGGTAGCGCTTCAGGGGAAATGAATTTCTAGAGTAATTTTTCAAGCACTGGACAAAACAAATGCTGNCTTACCTGCATGAGAAGGGAGTTATAGTTCTACAAATTGCTCTTCTCCTTATCCTCAAAACAAAAGCAAACTTCTTGAAAGACATCAGTGATAAACCTTCAAAGCTTCCCCTGCTTAGCGGAGAGAAGGGTTGAGAATTCACCTCTTCTTTTATTGCTGTTTTGGCTGACTTTCCCATTTCACCTAAAGATTTGCCTCTATGTCCCCAGGCAAAGTTACAGCTCCCACATCCCAGCAGTACAAAGTGCCCCGTGCTCTGGGCATCCCACTGACCTGGGGTAGGTGACTCAATCCTGTCACAGACCAGCCTGCTGGTGGAATATGAGCTTGGCAACCCCTGGGATAAAGGGACAGAAGTAGCTTTAGCACAGAACAGTGTTACCTTAACAATGATGGTTGCAAGACCCTCTCCCATGCAAGCTTGAACCCATCCAGACATTTTATTCAAGTAAATGATACGCAGGGACAAATGTTTTAAGAGTGGAGGGGATAGAAAGAAGATCTCATTAAGCTACAGAGGTAACTAAAAAGACCCAAAGATGCGCTAGGTAACTAGAAGCGTAGTAATCCAGGGACACCTTGAGCATTTCCCAAGGCTACAATGGTAAGAAATGTGATCAGTAAGAAACAGTAAATACAAAACTGAAGATGAGCTACAGGCTTTGTTAAAGGTTTTAAACCTGTTCAGAACAGAGTCGTTACTATGGTCATACCGAGATCAGAGAGTGAAATGGTATTAAAGGATGATGAATATTCAGAACATGTAATACTTATGTTCTCCTATTCCAGAAAATGGTTAGTAATTTTCCCCGCTCTGCTGTACTTTCCTGCAGAAAAAGATGCAGCAACTTCTTTGCTTGCAGTGCAGGTTGCAAACAGCTATATTGTCCCTAATATTTGGTCGAGCCAAACTTATTTTAAACCCTTTTACAAAGTGTAAGCCAGCCTCGACTCACATCAGACAGCACCTTGTAATCCAGTGGTTGCTGATGCTGTCTGAGAAGCGAGAGGCAACACCATGACAAGTACAGAGGCTGCCCGAGCACAGCGATCGACTGCTAAATAGAGGCTGAGGTGCTGATTTTTTTTTTTTTTTCTTTTAGNAGGCAGCCTGTACCCTCCTCCCTCCTCCAAAGCCTGAGCCCTAATGCTGATGGGTGTGGGTAAGCGCTGCCTGCGGAAAGCACGGGAATTGTGGAGAGCAGCAGATACACTGCAGGGGGAGAACACCTGTACAAGTAGGAATGTATGTATTTTAATGTGATTTCAGGTGACGTCTTACTTAAACATACTTTTAAAAGGAAAAAAATAAGGAAAGAAGTGAGGCCGCTGTAAGGGATGGCAAAGGCGATGCTCCAAGCGTAGAAGCTTTTGATAGATTCCTCAAGCTAAACTGAAGATTCTGTAACTCATTTCACATCATTAAAAGACACTAAAATAACAGTGCAGCTCTTCAACAGCGGGGATTAATTTTTGAAGCAGTACAGGGGCATTAAGTTTCAATGCTTGATGTAACCTGATTGAAATGAGACAAATGAAATATGTGACCTCTATCTTGCAAGGTTACAGTTAGAGTTGGACTTCTGTCCTGGGAAGATTTGTGCTGAAGTGCACAAGAATGGGAATTGCAATGGAAGAAGCATACTAAAACATCATAAAAGCAATGTTAGGGCCTGCTTCTGGAGCAGGGAGGGTTACAGGGTGCTGCAGGGGTGCTGTAAAAGCTGGTTCCGGTCAGGAGAATGCAAGTACGATTTCTCAGTAACCAGATGTTCTCTGCTGTTCTTATTAACATGCAGTGTTTAATTTTAAACAAATGTTTTAAATTAGCTTAATGGTAGCGCTTCAGGGGAAATGAATTTCTAGAGTAATTTTTCAAGCACTGGACAAAACAAATGCTGGCCTACATTTTTTTGAAAGGATGAGAGATTTCAAGGGCCCTCAATATTTAATACCTAAAATTAGATGTCATAGGAGTGACATGGAATAGTTACTTGACGAACATATGGTTCATTTAAAGAGGATTAAATTTCACATAAAAATTACCCACAGGTTTAGAAAATACAGATTGCTTTTTAAAAATTAGAAATTCTGGTTTTATCTTACAGTTTGCCCTTACATTGTTGACCATAAGTTTGGTTTTTTTCAGTACATCCTTTAGTCTAAAATTCTAAACTCATTTGAGATTTCCTTCTTGCTCTGTCAAGGCAGAACTAAAGGTACCTATAGCATCTGGGAATACTGGGACACAGGCAGGTAGATACCATAGTCACAGCTCAGGCAGAGACTTGCTCTTATATGGCCTTTAAGTTTCAAATATTAGAACAACTGGGCTTGGACCAACCAGACAGAGGAGGGTGGAAGTGAAATAAATTCTGGAGTGATTAAATTAGACAACAAAATGAAAAAAATATTCCACCGAACCATTAAATGACTGATTTCCACATGGAAGCACCCATCTCCTCTGAAAAGCCTTTGATAAAAGTGTTTCTTTATTTTCATGTGGAATGGTTCTTGACCAAAAGATTCAAAAGACTGAGGGGAGAAAGGAATAGAAAGGGTTATGAGCCCTATAGATGGAATAAAAATACATTGAAAAAGATACCTGTGCATTCATTAAACATGAAGGCAGCATCTGCAGATGTTTGGATTGCTGCTAAGTTCATGGTGAATTACATAGGCACATAAATACTTTTAAATCACCAAACATATATTTTAACTTTTTTTTTGACCATTGTCAAGTACTGATATATCAAGTAAATTAACTGTAGAACATCAAAAGTAATTTCCTCAACTACCTTGTGCTGATTTGTAGCTCTGAATTTCTGGTAGAACCTGAAGTTACAATGGTCAGATGACAAGTGGCATCCCAAAGGGCTCTGAATTAATCTGTTGAGTCAGCCAAGATACCAAAGAGATTGCGGCTGAACATGTACAAGTCCTGCAACTCTTGTTAACAGTCAATTTTTGCAAGTGTGCAAAAGCTGAATATGCCTCAAAATGCCTTATCACTGAGAATTTTTAGAGCTAAGTCTCCCCAGACAGAGCCTGTTCTAAAATAGCGGAAGACTCTGCTACTACCCTTAATGTTATAGTCATACTCATTTCTTCCTCCACTGCTTTGTTCATTCATGCCTTCTGAAGTCTGAAATACTATGAAATTTCCAAAATGAGCTGTAATGAGTCCAAAGGGAAAAGCCTGACTCTTGTTTTCTTTAAATCCTTAGAGATATGGATCTAAATCCTTTCCTCGGCTCTTTGGGAGGACATTATTTCCCTCCACACACATTGGACAGTCCGTCTCTAAGGCACACTGGTTATTGCTAAGATAAGATAGTTCAGATCAGTACAACGTGTTTCCAAAGGCCAGTGCTCGGAGCCAGCTGTTCACTGCGCTGTTGGCAAAGGACAGGAGTCTGAAAAATGCTGTGATCACTGTAGGAAGCGACACCCACCTTGCTTCCTACAGAAACCCTTTGGGAGGAGTAAGACCAATTTGATTGCCTGCTAATGCTCTCCCTGGCAGGGCAGAAGCAACGCTGGCTGCGCTTGCTTGGGAGAAAAACAGAGGTGGGAGCTGGTTAAGTGTTTGCTGGTTTAAGCCAACAAGGATTGGGAAGATTTAACTTGGAATCAGCGTTCAACCTTAACCACACACTGGTTAAGGTTGCAATGTGAATGAAGACAGTCTAATAATTGGAATATGTACACTTTAGGGCTAATTAAAATGAAATCCTAATTCAGGAAGCCCTCGTACCACAGGCCCCAGGCTCTAGCTGGGTTTTGCCGCACACTACCAAATTGTCTCCACTTCTGAAGTCATCGTGCCAAGAAAGAAAACGGCATAGTAGTACCCATTGTACAGGTCTACTGCTCTCATTCAGTTCCTGTGGATTCAATGGCAGAATTAATTGCAAAATAAAATGCACACAATTAGATTAATTAACAGTACACATTTCAAGGTCCTGAAATACAGAATTAGCTACGGGGTAAATGCACAATGCAGGTTTTTTTTCCTGTGAACAGAACAAATGCTATTTTTGGAGCTGTATCTGTATCTCATCGAGGTGTGCCTTGCTTAAAAAGCCGCTAGGATAAGAAATAGGGCTTTGAAGGGGGAAGATAAATACTGTAATTAAGGCTGCAGGACAACAAAAGGATTATTCTTAAATACAAAATCATTTGAGTGAAGTTGCTTGAAAGATACCTAAAACTGCCTGCATGGGTCTAATATTTTCTTTACAAGGACTTACAAGAGTCATTGAATATTTATGGGCCTGGAACACAAGACTGGATGAAATTTAAAACATAAATTCAAAAGCAATTTATTACAATGAAATTCCCCAGCAGTTGTTGCCCCAACCTTTTAGCTTTAATAGACAGGCTTCATGTTGCAGAGCACAAGCCCACGTGATAAATGATATCAATGCTGAATGCCCTTGATTGATGAACGCTGCCTTGTTTGATGACTGTAAAGCAGTCCTGAGGGCCAATCTCACCACTATTTTGGGTGGTTTTTTGTTTTTCTTTTTCCCTTAGTGCATATGTTGCAGAAGGGTTGTTTGTGCTTCTGGTATGGTTATCACATGCAAATGAGCATGCTGCTTCCCAGATGCAGATTTCATATTTATAGATTAAATACAGCCTGAAAAAAAATGATATGTTAATTACATTCTTGGGGTGTAGCAGAATTTCTCACTTGAACATGTTTTGTTTTGCTGGAAATAGCGCAAATTCCAGATCACTGTACTCAGTTGCTTGAAGCTTGGGAATAAATATATCGTGCTTTACAAAAAGCTTTCTAATCATTGCTGTTATTAGTTATTTACCATTAGCTCAATTCTTGGACTTCTATTCCACATTATGTATTTGTTTGGTAAGTTTTAATAACATGCATTTCTCAGAAGACAACCAATGCCATAGGAAGGGGGGTGGAGGAATGGCTAAGGATCAAAGCCAAACAAACAGATTATCAGCAATACACTGGCAGAGGAGAGTGCAGAGAAGATATTGTGGGAGGAACAGGACTCCCTGTAATTTGCTCCATTCACTGTAAATGGTCTGTTTCTTTCTACTGCCTCTAAAGGTCCCAAAACACAGATTTCATGCTGAAAATCCATGTTTTAGGGGTTCCTCCTTTAGTTTGCTGCAGCCAAAAGAGACACTGCAATCCAACAAAAGGTCTTCCGACTCACTGGTAACAGAGATGTCCAAAAAAGTATGACAGCTCCTGACGCAGCAGGGGAAACTTAACGTGTTGATTCAATTGCAGATTTCGAAACTGTTCAGCCACACAAGTTGGCTGGTGGCTTTTAGGCTTGTAATTAGTGCAGATGCGCTTATATCCCTGTATGTCAAAGGGGACACATCACAAATACTTAGGAAAAATGTGCTCAAAAAGGAGTGTGGCAATTCTTGCATTCCAAATCACGTCAGTTCTGCCCTTAAGGACTGTGCTATTGAAAGCGATATTGAACAGCAGCCCACTACAATTGGAAGAAGTCAATACACAACATTGAAATTACTTTCTTGTTTACTGTCCAAACAGTTGCGAAACATGAAAAATAAAGAACTCTTAAAACACACATTGAACTTCGTTATTACAAAGAAAAGTCTGATACAACTGCCATTCCAATCAATAGAAAACATCTCACAGCTGCTCACTGGGGGCAGAATCTAGCCTAAACAAAGAGTTTGCTCAAAACAAGTAGTTAAAAATGTGACCCTTTTATTTTATTATAAATACAAATCCTTTGATGACCAATTATGGATTCAAAGATACGTCCATAATGACTGGGCTGACAGGAATGATTAGTATGAACTTCAAACACAGGTAAGTCTCTCTAAAGCAGCCTGCTGTAGTGTATTACAATATAGCTTGAAAGCCACAAAAGAGAACGAACAGTACCAAAATACATTGTAAACTGAAAACACCTCCCTCCCATCCCTTTTTATGGATCTCATAAATATTTTAGTAAATAAATAAATCACGGGGCAAACAAAGACACTGGCAAACTAAGAGATAGTTTACGTAACAAAGCATCTCCGTCTGCAAGCGGGTCTCACTGCTGGGTGCAGCACTGGGAACTTCTGGAATCTGAAGCAATGTACAGCTGTCAGGTGCTGTGACAGCCTTCCTGCTCTAGTCCGAGGGCCCAGGAGAAAATGCAGGCATGCGACTGGCTTCATCTGAAAGCCATTCAGGTACTTAGAGGGCAGCACAAAACATGCCCTACACTCTTCACTGTCCCCAAGCATCATCGCTGCCTGCTTTTTGGCCCCCTGATAATTATGCAGTCAACAGACATGCTGATCTTTCAGTCTTATGAAAGTTTTCATCTTAATTTTATGCTCTGTATACGTCACTGATCTTGGCTTTATGAACATATATGTGCATGCCCCATGCACCTGAATACATTCAGATTGGTATAATTGGAAAGAAAAGTGCTACTGTAGTCTTGTCAGGATGCAACATATTCAGAACAATTTGAATGAGCTCTGGAGAGCTCCACTGAGTAAAAGAAATCATCTTCCCTGTGAGGCTTTACAGCAACGGAAAGTTTGTATCAGCTCAAGCAGTATATTTCTCCAACATCTTAGAAATTGTACTGGTCTGTGATGAATTAGGACACTAGAGACTGTGTGGAATTAGATGAATTTGATAATTTGCAGTAGCAGGCAACTCCTCTGATGTTGGTAAGTTTGAATAGAGTAACGCATGTATTTACTATCTTTTCTAAAAAGAAACCAAGAAAAATCCCACCCCCATTATGTATCCATCATTAAAGTGCTGCACACAGACTGCTGGATGTCAGCTGTAGTTTTGAAATTCACTGGAGTCTTAGGACAAGATTCTGATAGGCTTTTCTTTCACTTTCCCAAGAATGATGTTTCTTCACGTAGTCTTTGGCCCTCATTACAATTTCTTTTTTCATAACAGGGTCATCCATCAAACTCTTGGACAGCACAACAAACGCCTAAAAAAAAAAGATAAAACAGTAAATTAAAGGTTTCTTGAAGTTCTGATGATACTGCAATAGCTCATGCTCCTATCTTGATTTCAGTAAAGTGCTTCAACTGTGAACCAATACATGAAGCTGTCCAAAGTAACTTTTCAAGGTCAACTACCACAGTTGCTTTATAAACAATGATTAATAAATAATCATTTTATATATTATTTTATGCAGCCCACCAACTAAGACATTTAAAATGAAAGACAATCCTAACAGCAGTAAGACAGCTACGTGCAACAAATTTAATGACACAAAAATTGTCTGCCTACCCAAAAACCAGAGTGGTTATAAAATCAATAACTCAGTTTCCTGCATGGAGGACAGCTGGCAACAGTGTGTTTGATCTCAGCTCAGTTAAACTTATCTCTCATTGCTACTGTGACATCTTTAGCTAATTTTATGGTAAGGCTAAAAATCTCACTACATAAATACAGTAACAGTATAAAGATAGGAGCAGGCATGCAGCAACAAGCTCTTCTGGAGCAGTTGCATCTGGGCAGTTACAGATACAGCAGTGTTAGTTCAACCAGCTCTGCAAAAAGCCATATTGCCTTTACTGGGCAAAATACTGGACCTTACAGATTACAACTACTCCTTTGCCTGCTCCTCTGCCACTCTAATTTAGTTCTAGGAAAAAGAAATTGTGAACTTCAAACATGGGAAAGGAGATTTGATGTCTGAACTAATCTATTCTGAGCAGCTGGTCTAATTTTCTATCAAGAGACAACTTCCAATACTTCAGCTTGATTACAAATGTACTCAGATCTCTGCAAAATAGTGTCTTGGTTCGGCTCAGGAAAGCGGGTAGCTACTGTGTCAATGGAAAATTAAGATAATACATTACTACACAATTGGTAGTGAAGATCAGTGCATAGGGACATGGGGGACAAAAAGGATGGCATTATTTAAATGTATTGTGTATTATTTACACAATCTGTCAACTATGAAAGGAAATATCACAAATAAGAACAGAGTTCACATCAACACTAGGTTAATTAGCAAACTAAGTAAAAAAATGTAAGTATAGGTGTATATAAAGTGTATATACATACACTATATACATACAGAGATATAAAATCTTTGGTTACCGCAGAACGAAAGTTGCTGTTGTAATGCAAGGGATGGCTTTGCATAACTATAATGTGAGCTCTGGGAAACACTGAAATCACATTGAATATGTTATAAACACTGCTTTGACTCTCACTGACAAGACGAACTATCAATCTATGCATCACTGCCATGTAATTTAGATCATCAGAGATGCACATCAGTTCTGTTGGAAAGGTTTCTAACTGGGTAATAGAATAAGATGATTTTCATACATGCATACTAATGATAACTTCTTATTTTACATAAAATCACTACTGCTTGTAATCTTTTCTCTGTGCACACAGCACTGAAAGAGCAGCCTCTGGAATAGCTATGAGGGCCACGTGCTTCAGATCCAGCCTGCTTTCCATCCCCAACTACCTGGCACTGAGGTATGTGCTAATTTATCTACTGTATTTCTTACTTGGGATCCATGCGGTCTGAAGAGAGGAGGTTCTAACTGCTTGAAGCTGTCCCTAAAGAAGATTGGTGAGTCTGGTCTAGAGAGTGCCCTAGGCTGTGTCTATCAGACACTGCAGATGCAACCACTGACTCCAACTTGAGAGGCACGTTCCTTTCCTTCCTTCATAGCTGCCAAAATACAGAACAGGGAAGGTGGGAAAGTCTTCCATGACTTATGCTGGCTTCATCAAATTGCCTGTATAATCACAGTAATAAATACTGTTCCCACTGAACTACATTCCAACTTTAATTTTATGCTCCTGTGGAGGATTTTATTTTAAGTAATGTTTAAAAATAATTTATGTAAATTACCTAAGAACAGAAGCAGCAATGTAACATTTCTTGACAGGTAGTCCTATTAGCATTCTTTTAAAATGTGGATATAGAGGACAAAAACTTTGAAACATGTAAATGATAGAAGAAATGAGATCCTTATTCACTGTTACAATACTTAATGCTGGGGATAATTTCAATAAAATGCCAAACTGAGTCCAAAAAATAAAAATTGAGAAACTGCAGGAGGGAGAAATGGCAAATGGAAAAATACCAGGAGACTTCTCAGCTTTATCCCTGCTTCTTCTACTAATCAAATGTGACCACTTACAAGTCACTTGCAATGTGACTGGAAGCCAATGGGAAGATTCACTATGACTTATCTGGGTTTTGCCTCATGCTCTTCAAGCAGCTGGCTTAGCTTGTCCTCAGGTTTGAACACCCAGCTTTAGATAGCAGTAACTTCATTTTCCAGGTGCCTCCCCTTAACTCCAACTGACTTGCAGTTTTGTGGTATGTCTGAAGCATGAGTCCCCACTTGCAGAATGCAAACATTCTGAAAATCAAGCACTTAATTTTAATTTCCTAAAAGCCCATGCTATACAAAGTACTTGACAGTGTGATAACACGTCTCTTTACCAACTGTTATGCTGTACTTGTGCAAGTGTTATTTGCACAAATATTTGTGCATTCTCATGATTTGTTGTACAAGTGAAGTAAACCTCACTTTTGGTGAAGGGGCAAAATTCACAAAGCACTTCTCAATTATCAAACATGAAAGTATGCAGAGTTCAGCAGCCCAAAATGAAGGAGGCAATACACACGCTAACTTTCTACTTAGGGGATATAGTAATTTCAAGTAAGCCTTTTGATCATATACACAAATGGGTGTAATTACTATATATGTGACAGGAAAATATGGTCTAAAATTTGAGCCTCAGTAGTTAGCCACAACCCAGAAAAAAAACAGGGGAGATCATGTCCCATACATCCAGAACTGATATTACACGTGCCCTTTTTATGGCTAGTACTTCACTTCAAACACAGGCATTTTTCAATAGCAACATCCATAATACATTTTTTTCTCCTGCTAAATTGATCAATCATCTTTAAAGGAAGTGTCAGCTTCTCTATACAGTACCAACAAGAAATTCTGTGTAATATTTTTGCAGAGACTCAGACATACGGGTAACCAGGAGGTAAAGTAGAAAATGAGTTCACTGAGTGAAAAAGAATGAATATTCCTTCAATTACCACGAGAGCTACACCGGTGCTGCAGCTCACGCATAATGAAAATAGGATCCATGGTTAATATATTATTTATATAATGAAAGTAAGTCTGCAATTAAACCATTTCATATCAGCTTCAGCAGATAAAAGAACATGATTCTTAAACAACAGAGAATCACCCCAGGGAAGGCAAATGCCAAATGCAAATTCAGAATAGCAACAGATCTACCTAGTGGCAGGCAAAGCTCAGAAGTTAGCTGGCACATCTGTGCACTTCAGGGGGCAATGGGCCAGTATTTCTAGGGGAGTAAAAGCAGCCATTGCTGGCACTGCCAAAAATTGCAAATTAGTCTAGTCAGTGTGAGGGTTCAATGGTCTAAAACCTTCGGCGATAATCTGGTTGGGAGCCCTGGCAGAAGTGGCACTGACCCATGTCTAGCAGAGGAGAACAATGTACCTTCAGTGTATTGCTGCCTGTACTCAGCTGAGCTGTGTTTCCCTCGTGCCACTTCAAGACTTGTCTCTGCTAACAGCAGTCTTTCCAGGTCTTGCTTTCTTTCAAACACTGTTCATAGCTGGCCCCTCTCTTCTTGGATTTGAAGTTTACCTACCTTCTGTGAGCTTTTTCAGATGCTGAACATACAATTTTGAAATGTAGGATGCTGAATACCTGTTTGTGTCTTTGCTTTTAACATGGCTTTTTGTTAGGTATTGCCCTAAATTCACTGGATGTTCTTACCTCTCTTTTTTTTTTTTTTTAATTTCAGGTCCAATTAGCTCAGTGACAAATATTTCATAAACTTGTAAATTCAAGTAGTGGTAGAATCAAACCATGATTTAAAAGTAATGTATAGAGATGACGTAATACCAGGGACAAAAATTTTCACAGCTTTCACATGTACATTACTATTTCCATCTGAGTACTGTCTCCAGTGCCTGGCAAGGTTTTGCTATGCAAATGCTTAATGGTAACTACAATTATGCACAAAATTTCCTACTTTCCTGCAAGCCTCAAAAATTCACTTTCAGCAAGTACAGAAAAAGAAAACCAATAGCATTCACAATTTAAAATGATACCCCTCTAATTTAGCTGTTAAAAGACAGGACAGTCCAGAGGCGAGATGAAACCATTCATATCTAAGCTAACCGTCTTTAAAGCTTTCCCTCTTCAGGTCAGAAACAACTTGAAAATAAGCAATGCTTTCTACTCGACCTGTAATATATTCTGAATCGTCACAACCAGATAGGATCCACTAAACATTCTTTGACGTTTTCTTAGAAGTCCTTGGTGGCCCAGATTCAAGACTTTCCCAAGCACCTGAGTACAACACTAATCACTATTTTTTATTAAAAGCGTTTTCCCTAACTAACCTGCTGCAATTGAGGTTACAGCAGAAAACAGTTTACCGGCTACTTATGTTGTCAAAGAAATCAGAGCAACAAAAAACCCTTTCTTACCAGAATGTATGTTTTCCCATCCCTGTTGTCAGATTGAATATTCTAAAGCTGTATTCAAAGTGCAGATTATTCCTTCTTCCAATAATAAAAACATGAGAAATATCTTGAAATGCTAAGCGTTCTAACTTAAATCGCATTTCTAATACATCTAATATAACTCTCAACCTCTGATACCACTGTGTACAGTGGTTTAAAAACCGTATTTGATACAGCCAGGGAAGATAAGGAACAAGAGTAAATGGTTACTTTATCTTTGAGTGTTGATAATCAGCATTTTGAGCTCATCTCTGCGAGAACAAAGTTTTTCAACAACTCTGCAGTGGGATTAGAGTATTAGCCTGCAAACAAGTATTTTCCTCACCCATCTGCAAACTTTGATAGTTTATCCATTATTTGACACCAATGAACGTATAAAAGTGGTTTTATTAAATGAGATACAATTGCTGTTTAACAGAGGAAGCAGGCATATTACTCTCCTTTCTCAGTCAGGGTAACTGCACAACCATTATTGATTCCAGTACAAATATCACCTAGGAGCGCGATAGCTAATATGGTAATGCAAGTTACCATCTTCACTTAAAAAAGATTCTGCAGCCTAAGGAGATAGAATAACAGCAAAAAGAGGGTCAAAAAGCAGCAGCAGAATGGGGTGGGTCTGATCTTTGTCATGGCACGTTGTAGGGAAGGGAGCTCAGATAGAAGGTGTTTATACAAAGAGGTACAGCCTGTGACTCTAGTTCTGATATAAAAGAAAGGCCTTAGCCATTTGTACAGCCACTGACATCACTGGGACTACTACTGCGCTTAAAACTGCAGTTTCCTTTAAAGAAGGAAATATATAGCATATTTTTAATTAAACTTGAATTGAAATAAACACTTGGCACCAAGGATGTTTGGAGATCACTGAAGAGGCTTCTTACAAGGATGTATGATGAAACTAACTGGGTCTGGTATGAATAATGTATTTGAATTCCAAGCCAAATATAACCACCATGTTGAGGGAATCAACAAAATGTATGAGGATGAATATCAGGAGAGCCATCAGTCTGAGTGTTCAACGTGATCATATAGCCTTGAAGGTTTGAAAAAGCATGTGGAAGTCAATGGGCTCTTTGCAGGGAGTACACAAACAAATAATTTTACAAACAGCTTTACATCTCAGCCTCCACTTGCCTAGAAGTATCCAATTTCCAGAAGTTAACAAAGAAATTTTCTTGTAGAAACCCCCAGAAACATTGACTATTAAAAAAAAACCAACAAAAAACCAACAACCCCAAACCTTGAGCTGCAAGAACTCTTCTATTTAAAAAGCCTCCAGAATTAAAAGAAAACTCATCTTCCTGAAACGCAACTTAACAGGATGCATTAATCACACAGTCGACAAAGTAAATAAATATTATACTTTGTAAAGCTATAAAATGGAGTATTCCAGTAAGGTTTTTTAAATCTTGAGTTAGATAAAAAGCACTAAGACAATCTGTGTCTGAAAGTCATCTTGCACAGCAATATATGCGAATATTTAATAGCAAAGCCAATAATGCAGGAAAACATACAGGAATGAAAATTTCCAGCATTTAAATACGGGTAGTGTTCCTTTTGTCCCCACTCCTGCTTATCTTCACAGAAGCCCTATCTTAACACTTTGCCTAATTTTAGTCATTAATTATTTCCTGAGCAAGCAATATCTTGGACCCACTAATGTTTTTATCAACACTTACTGCTAGAAATTATAGATAATGTATTATCTAAAACTTCAGGCTCATTGTTCTCTTTCGGTAAGCTACTGCTTGTCTAATAGGAGAGCATATTTCAGTTAATGCTTGAAGTATGGGCATATGCACAGCATCTCTTCCAGAGTTTGCTTCTGGAACTTCAAAACTGAAGTGTAACAAGTTGATGAGAACTGAGCCCTGTTTGAGGACAGGCTCTGACGCAGCACAGGCCAGACAAACGTTCAGCAAGGCTGACACCTAGTAAACGTTTAGTGAATTGCAAAGTGAATGTGAGATAAGAGCAGAGCTTCAAGAAAGGCAGTCTAACAGCTGGAGGTTTAGAAGAATCAAACTGCCAAGCTCTCAGACAGACAGAGCACGTAATGAAAAGTGAACCTAACTTTTGGAAGAGAAAAGTCTAAGGATTTGTTGTTTTCTTACCTGGGGATCTGAAAACAGCAATCCTGTCTCCTTGTGTTTTATTATTGCTGCGTTGCCAGGAATGTTCCTTGCCAGTACCAGAATACCTAAATCCATTGCCTAGAGGAACACAGAGAAAGGAAACAACAGTTGATTAGGATTCAGGGATTTTGAGATGCTAATGAAAAGCAGAAACAATAAACCAACCCCCATCTCTCCAACATTTTAGTTGAAAAATACCATGTCTAAAGTGATCTCCCCTATGGAACTTCTTTGAAACATTTTATTTATATTTTTATTAGTCTTGCAACTCTTATCATATTATCAGAACCAATCGATCCAGAATGCCCATTCATAGCTTTTTCATCCTTTATTATTCTCCACCTCAAAGTATGCAGCTTATTTCCCACTGGGAGCTCCTGACATACGGCAGGCTTTAAAAGGATAAAATTAAGGTTCAGATTAAAGGTAACCCCTACTGTTACTGTGCAATAATGAAAAGCTTAGTTCATAGTACAAAAAGGCAGTTTTCCCCTACTAAGCATCTGCTCTCTTGTTCCATCCATCAACACACATTTCACAGGTCTTCTACAACAAGTGCAGAACTGGAGAGCTGTGGGCAGTTAAACAACAGTGAATGTGACCACGGAAATCACTTGGCTCCTCCTCAGTTCTGATTCCCAGTGGTCATACAGGTCTTTGGAAGGAGTTGTTCTTTTGACAGCATCTGTTATTACAGCTTGTCTTGGGTGTTGAGCGTTCAGGAACTGCAGGGATGTGTGCAGTGATGCAGCTTCTGACTGACCTGCACCAAGGAGGGTGGTAAAACACTGTAACAGGTTGCCCAGAGAGATGGTAGATGCCCCATCCCTGTAAACATTCAAAGTCAGGTTGGGTGGGGCTCTGAGCAACTTGATCCAGTTGAAGGCGTCCCTGCTCACTGATGAGTTCACGGTCCCTTCCAACCCAAACCATTTTATGGTTCTGATCTATGATTCTAAAGAGGGAAGAGGAAAGGTTATGCTTTCAGAACGTATTATGCTTTCAAAACTTCAACTACACAGCTCCTCAGAGACCCAGGAAAACATCTGAAGAAGTAGGATTTGATTACACACAAATTACGGGCTGGCTACTTGATGTATTTATTTGCTTACATGTATGTGTATGTGTGCATGTATGCATACGCTTTAAAAAAGGAAAGAAAGTGTGGAGTCTCAATATGGTAGCACTTCAGGTTGCAGCAGCAGAGTACAGCATCTGTTCAAAGCTAGGAAACCATTTCTAGGAGACCTAATTACTGGCAGCTTTGAAAAATACAGCTTAGATGTTGAAGTAACTTGTATGCAAACCCTGGCCACTCAACACTGTTACTCATGCATATTCTGATCCGACACTTCCATTACTATTGATGAATTTGGAAATCTTGAGATGCATTGACTGCAAACCCAGAAAAACTCATATTGTACAATTATAGTAGTGTCAAAGAGAAAGAAATTCACTCCCCCAAATCTTCAATGTGTTTCATACTGATTCTCTTCACTTCAGAGTGAATGTGTTTTTAATTACTGTCATTACACTCCTGGATGGGGAGCAATTTTGCTTCAGTCTACATAGCAAGAAAATAAAACTCCAAGGAGAAAATCATGGCTTTTTTCTAGTTTGGACAAAACTACCCTGGCTGATAACGTACAGAATCAATGACGTTTTGAATAGTGAAGGACTGCTGTGACTTAGCAACATGTCTTAATAGCTTAAAATATCCAAGAGAAACTCTGCTAAAATCACCACTGCAGATGAATTTACTCTGGGCATAGAAATTCTATAGTCCTTCTGGCATGAACATCTGCTTTGCAGCAGTTAGCTCTAAAAATAATAATAACCCTTAATGAAATAACCTGTTCTATGCTTCCTATTAGAAACTACTGGACCAGCTGGAGGTAATTCAGATAAATAGATTAATGAAGTGAACACAAACCAGAATAAATAAATTAGAAGCATAAAAACTACAGACCAGATTTCTGAATTTATCTAAGTGTCTAAAGTTGTTGAGATGTAGCCTTTTAAAATATATTTTAAAAAGTAATTTTGGTGAGAGGAAATACAGTTTTTGGTCATCCACAAAGGCTGCCTAGGGAGGAGGTTGAGTCACCTTCCCTGAAGGTGTTTAACGGACGGGTGGATGAGGCACTGAGGGACATCGTTTAGTGTTTGATAGGAATGGTTGGACTCAATGACCCTGGGGGTCATTTCCAACCTAGTGATTCTATGGTTCTATTTTGTCATTTGCTCCGACTTCACTGTTAAGCAACACAAATCTGTTTTCCAAAAACATATCACCATATCTACTTATCAGTACAGCAAAGTTCATAGAACTTTGAAGTTCACCCAGGAAATGAGAGATATCTGTGCTGCACTGTGCCTGGAATGTTTTGAATCCACAGGTCGAGGATTTCCTTCTGGCTCCAATTAACCAAGTACAGACCTACCACTGGGTTCCCACAGAAGCACCAGCATCTCAAAGAGAGACAGAATTTCTGATTCACCTCTTTTTCAGCCCTTCCTATTGACGGGCTTAAATGCCCTCGTGTTCAGGCTGCTGGCTGTTGACCTCATTCAAACATGTTCAATGAGGAGGGAGTGAAGATATTTTACTTGAACTTCTGAACTGAAAATCAAGAGCTTGACAGGGGCAGTGAAGTGTGTCAGCATTCATTGTCACCTGCCTGAGGCCCTCTCCTCACCTCTCTGTATCTCTCCTTTTGTAAAATAAAACTTTAGAAGTATTTCAGGCCTGGCTACTTTCCAAACAAGCAACTGTCTGTGCAAGGGAGAGAGCACCGTTAAAAACAAACAAACAAAAAAAGAATGAATGAATTAAAGAAGAAAAAGCAGAAACCACAGCACAACCACAGCAGGACTGACAGTCAGGAATGCCACTATCACCACGGTTACCTGCAAGAGAGTAGTTTGGAGGGGAGTATGTCAGTGGACACATCGACAGTGATCATCAGATCCGTGAGTGCCAGCTCTATGTCAGACTGTGGCTGCACAGGCTGGCACAGCGCTGCTGCACTGCAGTTTAGGTTGGATTGTAGCACACAGCTTCAAAACATTATCACAAGATACATTCATTCACTTCTGGGTTTGGATATTACATGGTTGATGACTCACTGAAGTTGATCGCTAAGTTTATATTTCGTTTTCCATAATTTCTGCACTCAAAAGGGAAAGACATTTGTTGTGTCTCATCGAGTTGGAGGGCAGTAGCTGCTACATAAGAAAACTTTCAGGTCCCAAACCACATAGGTTTCCATGAATTATAGCTACTGAAAGAGAGAACAGATGGCCAAATGCATAAGACGAGGGCCTGGCTCTATACCAGCTAGCCTTAAACAAATGGATTGGACTGTAAATAATTACTACATAAAGTGGCTTAGAATTTAATTTAGATACTTAGTCTATTTTAAGCAGTAAAAAGAATAATTTGCATTGTTGAAAATATGTATAATTTACTGACCTAAGTTCCACAAGTAATAGCATAAAATAACATTTTAGTCCATTGGCCATCTGTTTTGTTGCATTATTCTCATTGCAAATGCATTTCAATGCTATTTCAGAAGGATGCAGGGTGTAAATTTCAGCTTTGGAATCATGTTACACAATAATCATTCTAACCCACAGTATAAGGCTTATAGAGTAAGTACAGGTTTTATTTGTCTTCTGGATTGTCCCTCATTTTCTTCCTCCCAGCCTATGCATCTTCTGGTTGGCCCCTCTTCAATTTTATCTCTCTACAACATACCTTCATCTTTACATTTTAATTTTATGGTTTGCTATGGCTTATACTCCAAACTGCTAGGCCTGTACTTCACATATTGTCTAAGACTGGATTTTGTCCTACAGCAGAACAGAGTCTGCACATCTACCATTTCTAGGATGCTTGGGGGGTTTTATTTGTTTTTTTTTATTTGGGGTTTTTGGGGTTTTTTGGTTTTGGTTTTTTTTTGGGTTTTTTTTGCAAAAGCCTAATGATATAATGATTTTTACAATGGTTGGAATACTCTTGAGAGCACAAAAAAGGTACTGTGATGAAATGGTGCTGGAGTCAGCACCTTTTTCCTACCAACTCCACTGAGAAAATATAAAATTTTCCAGTAGTAGTGCCTTTCTCACCACCACATGCCAAGGAACATGCAGAACTCCTGAGCTTTCCGAAGGAGAGAAGTATTTTAAACACTTGCTATAATGCTCATTTTCTCTTCTTCAAATGCCAAACAGAAAATAGATCAGTTATGGCAAAATCTCTGAGATATCAGTACAAGGACAAAGTAATTAGTTCTGGCTTCTAATTCTTTCATAACTTAAGGCAGGTTGAAAATGATACGATTATATATTTATCTCACTTATCTATTATATATTTATCTTGTACTAAAATAGTGTTTACAGATTCGTGACCTTGTCAAATTTTGAGCTTTCAAGAGAATGAAAGTTGCATTTCCCAATTCAAGCAACATGTTATCTCTAGCCTAGGACCAAAAGATTTTTATATATAGTTTTCTGCCTTATTAATTTAACAAGCTCTTAACAGATGGCTCTTCCTATTGCTGCCCATCTCAAGCAGGGACTTGACTTTATTGGATTGACACCTCCTCTGAGATTTTTACAGTAGGATATTTTATAAGCATGTCATCAAATCCCACTGTACAACTGTCAAGCAAACAGACACACAATACCAAAACCTTTATAGCCTTAGAAGAATTCAAACAGGTCTGAGTTACTAAAAAGGGCAAGTTTCACATATTTTCTCAAGAGATAACTAAATACCTAATTCTACTTCTAGAAGTCTTGCCTCAGCCAGGACTGTCATCTCACAAGACCTCAGCCATGTCTATTAGACTTTCCTTCTTATAATGCAAGATTTCAGTTTACACCTGTAATTAGTAACTCATTTACCTGTAACCAATGTGCACTTGACCTAGCACGATCAGGCTTCTGAAAATGTGCCAGCTCTTTTTATCCCTGTTACATGACTCCCATGATAAACTCCAAGTGATGAGTTACCAGTTCAGAGATTAAGCTGTCCTTTCTCCACTATTCAACAAAGCCATATAGGATTGAGGCTGGTGGAAAGAAGTGGGTTACGCCTATGGTTATAGATTTTCCAGAAGGAAATATTCCACTTCAGAATCATAGAATCACCAGGTTGGAAGAGACCCACTGGTTCATCGAGTCCAACCATTCCGATCAAACAATAAACCATGTCCCTCAGTACCTCGTCTACCCATGCCTTAAACACCTCCAGGGAAGGCGAATCAACCCCCTCCCTGGGCAGCCTCTGCCAGTGCCCAATGACCCTTTGTGTGAAAAACTTCCTCCTAATGCCTGGCCTAAATCTCCCCTGGTGCAGCTTGAGGCCATTCCCCCTTGTCCTGTCCCCTGGCACTGGGAGAAGAGGCCAGCTCCCTCCTCTCCACAACCTCCCCTCAGGGAGTTGGAGAGAGCAATGAGGTCTCCCCTCAGCCTCCTCTTCTCCAGGATAAACACCCCCAGCTCTCTCAACCGTTCCTCATAAGGCCTGTTCTCCAGCCCCTTCACCAGCCTTGTTGCTCTTCTCTGGACTCGCTCCAGATCCTCAACATCCTTCTTGTGGTGAGGGGCCCAGAANTCATTGGACTCCGCCCAGTGGTCCAGCCTGTTCAGATCCCTTTGGAGCCTCCCTACCCTCCAGCAGATCAACACTTCCACCCAGCTTAGTGTCATCTGCAAACTTGCTAAGGGTGCACTCAATGCCTTCATCCAGGTCATATTTCTAATTGCATTTGCAGAATATTTGTAATTGCATTTATCTTCAGTAAAAGACTACGCATGAACACAAACCCAACTTGACTATTGGGTTTGACATTATTCCACCAATGTGATAATAGAAGGAGAGGAGGCTCTTTTTCTCTTCTTTTTATAAAAAAGGTATCATATACAAGGAAATAACTAACAGCTTACTGTAGGTCAAGCCTTGCACTTAGAAGAGAAAATTTTATGTTTCCAGTGTGCTCACTTTATTTCAGCATGTTTAGCTGTTAAACTCAAATTAAGACTTAAAGGTACATTAAATTCAGCATGAGAAATTTAAATGAATGTTTCTTTGTGATTTGTCCCTATATATACTTTCTTCTGAGGTCAGGAAAACATCAAAGTGGAGGAAGCTAACATTGCAAGCACACATAAAGACATCCTGCACAGAATGCTCTTTTGCCAGAAGTGTCATGTAGTTCTTAAAGAAAGAAGAGAAACATAACAAGGAGCATTTTCTATTCTGTTCATGCAGTAATTTTCAGTGAGAAGATGTCATAGTTTGATTTTGACCACTTCAGAATAGCCAGATTGTGGCTGAAAAAAAACTACAATTCCCAGGTATCCCATACAACTTCCTTCTACGTAAATCAGGGTGCATTGTGGGGGTCGGACACTTCTTCTTCCGGCTCCCTCTCCATCTTGTCTCTTCTCTCCGGTGTGCGTTGGGGAGGGCTGGAGGAGTCAAGCTCAGTGACGCATTGCTGGACTCCAGAGCGGCATGGAATGCCGAGTGAGATTCTGCTATCTGAGGAGCGTAATGATTT
>WAAB01008293.1:36096-83293 GCA_013389865.1 Piaya cayana
TTGTAACTTCAATGACTTTAATACGCACACATGCAAATCAGTGTAACAACAGTACAGTAAGATAAAAAAAATATTTTGAAGCAGGTGAGCTCTTCTTTTTTTTTTTTGGTCTTCCATTAATATTGTATGTAACAGCAAAATAGTCCTCCCAGCATATAAAATCATCAAATATTGCTTTGATTTTAATGCTCTGTTATTCCCAGCAGGTTGGAAAAGACACAGTATAGAAAAAAAGTGTTGAAGAAATCAATGGTTACATGAGCCTTTTTTAAAGAAAATTGTAAATATATCATGAAGTTTTCTGCAATGAATAAAACTGATTATGCCAAGCTTACAAACATTAAAAGAAATGCATCTGAATCCAGGGACAAAACAAAGACATTCAAATAGCAGGAACCCACCTGAAAATGCATCTACTAAATACAGAGGATCTTTGACTCTTCGCAGTCCGCATATCAAAAGAAACATGTGTAAACTGTCTGTGACTGTCGGAATGTCTGAAACAAATAATTTGTAAAATCTGAATGCAGATAAAAAACTGAATACTCTGAATTGTTCAATGAATGAACACATACAATGGTAAAAGCAGTAATAGGGTGGATTCTGAAACTTTAAACTATTGTTCCCTCTGTTCCTTCCTTTTCCATCAATCTGCAAGGCAAGTCACTGGAGAACGTGATCACATGCATCACAGGAATTTATTTCCAGAGGCAGTGAATGTGCAGGATTTGTCCAAATGGCCAGTGGTCGGTATTTCTGAACATCAGACCCAGCTTTGACTGAGTGGGCAACATGTCCCCGCCCATGGCAGCGGGTTTGGAACTGGATGATCTTTAAGGTCCCTTCCAACCCAAACTTTTCTATGACTCTACATAAATTAGTGTGTTTCTCCATTTTCCCACCATAAGCAAAAAAGTTGTATCCATCTAATAACTCAACACCTGCTTCAAGAATATTGTGAGGTTTAGTTAATCAAAGGCTGCAGGAATTACACCTTGAGCTGACAGCTTTTGTTATAAAAGTCCAGGTAAGCGTCCCATAGTTATCTATTCCCACCATGCCAGCACTGCTACAGAATAATTAACTCAAAGTGAAATTACTGCAACACATTTTTTATTTAAAACTTATTGCCAAGGAACGGGAATGAAAAATAATCTAGGGAAAAAAATCTTGACATGAGAGTTTTTAACACTGAAAATGTCTCTTGCAGTAGTAACCCCTAAAAACCAATTCTGTAGGTTACGTTAAAAAAAGAAGATCTGATGTATGATATTTCAGTTGTCAGTGGCTCCATGACAGCCACAATTAATTCAGAACATACTTCTAGAGAAGGGTCATTACGTGATGAACTTCAGTAAAACGTCTTTATGATGAAACAACATAATTCACAAATTGCTAAATGAACACCTATAACAAGAACACAATTTAATAAACACTAGAGGGGTTGAAATGGTCATGTTTGATTTACTGTGCTGAACAAATCAGTTTGCTGTCCTTCAGCTCACCTATTTACTGAGCTCGTGGCAAGGAGGTATGACACGTATTGTCTAATGCTAGGCTGTGCGACCAGGAGCATCAAACTGCTGTTCTTCAGCAGCAGGCTGCTGGGGGGACATCAGTGCATGGGTCCACACCAGGGATGTGTCCCATAGCTCCCAGAAGGGCTGAGTTGCATGGTCAGAAGGACTCAATGGGATTTATCACTATCAGAGGAGCAGGACGGCTGTGGTGGAACATGATCTGCTGCTGCCAAACACTGCAGAGCTCCCTCCTCTGAGGCCTCCACCTCCCAGTCTCCACCAGCTGCAGGAACAACTCAGCTGTTTCTACAGCATCACTAAATGGCTGCAATTTGTAATTTAAGACCGCCCAGATTTTGTACCAGCTGAAAATTCTTCACAGTGTTGTACAGCTTGACTGCACAGTCTGCTCCAGGCCCTGCAAGAAAGATGCCAGCAACACCTCTCCTCACATCAAGGAACTGGACTAACATGAGCTTTGCTTCAAACCTGTTTTATGGGAGGGAAAGAAGCAAAAGGGTGGCAATCCATTACACACTCAAGTGCTATTGCTTTTAAAACCAAAATCCAGTTCAGGGACTTCTAAATGCTCCCTGTCACAGGGTTCATTATCAAGTCTGTTTCATTAAACTTAAAACAGCTTGAGCTGTCAAGAATAGCTGCAGCCGACATGGTAAGTAATATTTCACCAGTTATTGGACCCAGAAATAATTTTTAATTTATAATACACAAACATTTGGATTGAAAAAGCCATTCTTCTGGTGCAATGGGCCATTAATATGGCTTAGTTGTAAGACATGCAGCAGTGATTTCAATTCATGACATAAACTCACCCAAAACAAATTACTAGAAAGCGTCAGCAAAATTCAGATTGCATTTTAACTAACCATATGGCAGAAATATTAATTTTAAATAACTCTCACCTACCAAAGTTTGGCTCTGGCTATTTTGAACAAACTTAAAGTTGGTGCTGAAAGCTCAGTCAGAGAGCAGTGAGAAATCAGGACTCCCTGTTCTCATGCAGAGATTACAGAATTACTCCACTCTCGATGTGACAGGAGCCTAATCAACATTAACTATGCTTGGAATAACTGCTTCTTTTTATCTCTTAACATCTTCTTGTTTCTATCTTAGAGCTTTCAGTCTCTTCACTTTTAGATAAGGGTTTAAAATGCCCTGACGATGAAGAGCTCTAACAACCACATCAGTGCAGTCCAGGCAGCCGTTCTGCCTGTACGAAAACCTTAAGCCAAAAGAGAAACAGGAAACTGTCCCTACAGACAGTAATTGTACTTTGTAATTTGGATTTTTCCATTCATTTCCTGTGGCATTTAATGGTAGTTCTCCCACGAATCTCATCAATAGTCTAATTATGTCACTAGTGAAATTACCTAAAATAGTATTTACTAATGAAAACAGCCCACTTATTTAACCTTTATTATTCTGAAAAGACATTCACAAACTTGAACTCTCACTCCCCTTCATGAAACTTTACAAAGCCCTAATTGTCTATCATGAAATTTTATGCACTTTTCTTTGAAACAGCAGATACTGGCTGCACTGGACTACAGACTGGATCCTGTGTGGCATTTTTAAATACTGTCAGAGAAGGGCTAGTTGAAAAAGGATTTGCCTCTGCCATTTGGTTTAGTGAAGCAAGAATCAGTTGTACTTTTATTTTACTGCATGGTGTAGACCTTAGTCATTGCCTAATTCATTTTTAGAGGCAAATACTCAGAAGCATATAAAGACACTGCCGAGAAGATTGCATTACCAGCACCTGACTGTCACTGTTCAGTGCTCGGAGTTTACTCATTCCTGGACTACTTAAGATCAAACCCCAGCAGCACTCGTGTATCCTGTTAGCTTTCTGCTCATTCATTGAAAATGGTTAAATTCACACATCAAGATGATGCCTGCATTGGTGTTTTCCCACCTGTTGCTTTCTCAAGCCTTGCCAGGACCCCTGCTGTGGGGGAAAGAGAGGTAGCTCTTTGTACAAGAAAGCAATCATTCTGGTCTGCTTTGTCCTCACAAGAATGCTGAAAAGGGCAACATATTAAGAGAATAACTGCAACAGCTGCCTTGCCAGCTACAGCCCTCAGCTGGGTCAAAACTGGTATTTGAAACAAGACATATTTTCTTTTTCCTTGAGCTTAAACGAGACTTCCAGTATGTGAAATTTGCTAGCATTCTGCTTTTCCCGGGTAGGCTACTAAACTCTAATAAGATACTAACGCCTCATGTGATTCAGTTCTGAAATGGAAACACATTGATGTGGCACAATCAACTGATTTGCTCCTCTGATACATTCACTGTGTCACTGTCTTGTCTGACTGCCATGCAAACACCCAAGTAACAACAAAAAAAAAATGTTACACCCATTTCTGTTAGTGTAACAAAACCAAAAATTTGAAACCACACACATACTTTATCACCTCTTAGCCCATGCATCCTTCTGTTTGCTCCACAAGGAAAATACAAAATGGGAAGATTGGCTCATAATCATGTTTTCCGGTCATTCTTCAGAATCACTACACACTAAATGCAAGTCAAGCCTTGCCACTGTAATCAATATCTCCTCTGGTGTCAAAAATAAATGTTTAATGTCAGTAAGAGATGCTCCTTTAAACATGTATTGTCAATATTGTCAGTCTGCAGCCTCGGTCTGACTTGTTACATTGGCTTTATCTCTAAGAAACAGTTGCATATTGGCCACACGAGCCTGCAGCCTGACTCACAGGTCACCTATTTAGCAAGCTGCGAGAGGTCAAAACAAGAGCAGTGACTGATAGGATTATGAAAACTCAGTGCTCTCATCCGCTTGACGGTCTGCTGTCCTGATAATGCCACACAGGACCATGGGGAGGGACTGCAGGTGAGCTGAAATAAGCCAGGCACAGCGGAAGATTAAGGCTGACATGGAACTGCCACAGTCAGGCAACTCCTTCTTCCTGGTGGAGCGAAGGTGGGGTTGTGCTGCTCAAAACTGAGAAACGGCAATGCAGCGTTGCCGCTTAAGATTTCAGAATGGAACGGCACGATCAAAAGGGTAGCCAACTGCTGTGCCAACGGATTTGCGACAGCATCGGAACCTGGCACAAAATACACTGGCTAATAGAGGAAATGTCATTAATAGTCAGGATTCATGTTCTCCTGCTGGCTGTGATTCCAAGTCGCGGCATGGCCTAGAGGAAGTCTGTCAAAGCCAGACTAATCCATCTAGGCTTACCCATTCATCTGCAAGAAGGTTTAATAATTGCTTCCCATGAAGCAATGGCACTGGGTTTCACTTTTGGTAAACTGTTTGGAGGTCTTCAGTTGCAAAACACGAGAGAAGGGAGCAAAACATGAACACAGACACCTAACAAAACGGTTGAAATGATTTCTGAAGGATTACTAGGGAGATTGTTTTTCTAAGAAAGGCAAAAATAAGTATTATCTAAACAGATTTTGAAAGAGCAGATTCATTTAACTCCATCCCTCTAAGTACTATCAGGAAAAAAATGTAGCAACTACAGACGTACAGTAAAAATAAATATATTACTGCAAATCTTTAATCTTACTGAAAAGCTGCAGGCCTTTAAGCGAATGAGTAATATCAAGTACTATCTGGCTGGGAGGTAAAGACACAGTCTGAGAACATCTTAAGTGAACAATTTTCTCACAGTTTGCTCAGATAAAGAAAATAAATATTTTTTTCTCATTTAGAAGTCTTTACTACACTTTTGTAGGCTGTTTTCAAAACCTCTGCAGAGGTGAAAAATATAAAAAGGAACAACGTGACTTTTCATTCAAAGTCATTATTCTGGACCTGAACCAACAACCTCACAAAGCCAAAGGTCTTAAAATGTGTTCATTAGTTTAGAGATTAAAATCCAATTTGTACTAGAGGTTAAGTATATTTAAAATTAATTTCCATCCCCTGATTTCAAGTTCACTGCTGTGTTCCGGGGACCCTTACAGAACAATACCAAGTCTATGCTATTTGGGCCTAGTCATGAGTTTATGGTTTTGTTCAGAAACAAAATCTAAGCCACAAGAAGATGGTGGGGTTGAATAACCTTTCTCATTTTACTTTCTCTTCACTCTGAATCACAGCAGGCCACCTATTCCTCTTGAAAACTGTTCATCTAAGCTTCTCCTATGCACTGGAAAAATACTAACTGATCTCCTAGGAAAGGGAATCCATAGGTTTATTGCTGAGATTTCAGTCTCTAAGATAATTATTTTATTCTATTGTGTTTGAAACATAGATAAAATTGTGCAACTCTGGGATGTATTTTTGATACTCTAAATCTTTCCATTTATAGTTATTCTTTATGTTCATCTCCCTAAACACAGCAGAACACCATACGTTAGTTCTTTTAGTCTCTTGGCACCCAAGTTTGATTCTGTCTCTTTCACAAGCCAACTATTAAAAACAACCTGCTCAGACAAGTTGAGTTTTCCAGCTTGTTTCGCATGGCATTGTCCTCCTGCAGCACAGCTTCAACATGCCATCTTACTTTATACTGACTCTGAAGTTTATTTAATTGAAGTCACTGGTGACACAGAACTTTGACAATTATTAGAGTGCTACAGAGATAATCAGAGGGCTGGAGCACCTTCCATATGAGAACAGGCTGGAAGAGTTGGGGTTGTTCAGCCTGGAGAAGAGAAGGCTCTGAGACCTTATTACCAACATTCCAGTAAAAGGGGCTACAAGAAAGCTGGGGAGGGACTGTTCACAAAGGCTTGGAGTGGTAGGACGAGCGGGAATGAGTACAAACTGGAGGAGCAGATTTAGACTAGACTAAGGGGGAATTTCTTCACAATGAGAGTGGTGGGCCCCTGGCCCAGGTTGCCCAGGGAAGCTGTGGCTGCCCCATCCCTGGAGGAGTTTGAGGCCAGGCTGGATGGGCTTTGGGCACCTGATCTAGTGGGAGGTGCCCCCGCCCATGGCAGGGGGGCTGGAACTGGATGATCTTTAAGGTCCCTTCCAACCCAAACTATTCTATAATTCTATTTCAGCAACACACTTACAACCACCTACAGATCTCAAACATCTATTCATGTTTTAAGAAGTCCAGCTTTTATGGTCCAAAGCAATTTTTACTTAGACATCAAGAGGAAATGGAGGCAACAACTATATCCAAACCATTTATACTGCTATTCATATTCAATAGTGAATAATTGCTAGAGTTGCTGATAGGTTTGTGAGGACAACAGAAGTTAAATGGGCCTGTTAACTTCCTAGGGCAGGCTACTAATCCAGAAAAATTAGACTGCAAAATTCTCCTACACTCCTTTCTTCCCCATTTCTAACAGATCCTACAAAAAAAAAAATCTATGCTGTCAGATCTGTAGGGGAACACAGTTTACTGCTTCTATCATATCATTATTCTATGGTTGGTTCTATTTATTTTTCTTACGAGGGTCTTTTCCCCAGTGTAGATTTCAGAAAACATAATACCTCCGTAAAACCCTGTCGTTGTCATGATAGGTCACCTAATCTTTTCAAGCTCTGAAAATAAGTGTGCTATGAAGCAGAAGTTATCTGAGAGTAGAAAAATCAAACTACAAAAGTATATTGCATATCTCACTTGCTAGTGCAATAAACATCTGATCCTATGATTCTGTCACACTCCACAAAACCAGTTTTTAGTCTTATCTGTTGGGCAGAGCTTTCTCCATTCATTAGTATAGACTTCGTTAGTTATCTTTGTCTTCTAATCACATGATGTCTATGTGTTAGGGTTTACGTCTTACTAGCTTCAGTCACATTCCAATTAAATTTAAAAGCAGCCTTTCATTACAGTATGATAACATCAAGCCTATCTGTGATCGTAAGTAGCTATCCTCCCTCCTTAAGCTGTTGTTAGAGAACATCAGCCTCAGCTTTCCTGTTTGCTTACAGTGTCTTGTCATTTTCTGACAGTCAGTTTTCAGCAGAAGCCTGAACTTCCATTGTCTCTCTCAAGTTCACAGACACGCACCTAAAATCGCTAACAAAACCGATAAGCTGTATATAGATTCCCATATCGTAAGGTCAGAGGAAAATATTTTGATCTTCTGCTCTGACTTCCAGACTGACACACGGTGTAGTACTCAGCTAAATAGTTCGAGTTACTAATTATACTGAAAACACTGTCTTATTTAAGTCTGTGTTGAAATCTGCATTTGGTTCAGCATTTTGGTTTGGCTACTGTTGTTTACAGCCTCTCATCCACATAAGACAAACACTGTGAAGCTGACTGTTAACTGGAATACAAATTAAATTTAAAAGCTCTTTTTTGGTAGGTTTAGCCAATAAATGTTTTAACAGCCACCCACTGAAAACACTCTAGCTACAAGCCAGCACATTAACACTACACAAATATCACCTCTGCAACTCTCAAGTCAGCTACTGAGACTACGAAAAAAACACTAATTCCACGAGTTTTGTACTAAGCTTCTATTGCACCCATAATAACGGCAATAAAAACCCTTTCCCAGCACTGCTTTAGCTTGTATTAGGTAACTGCTGTTATGTTTGCAACCCAAACTATCAAATGTAGTGTACAAAAAGCTGGGATTTCTTAGCTTTTGGTTTAGGACCTTTCACATCTGGCGTCCTGGGGCACAGGGAAGTCTCCCATGGTAAAATTTATTTGATGCATTCTGTCACTCACATAAATCTACCACTAAATTATTTTTTAAGCCATTACACTGATTTTTAGAGAGACTACGTACTTGTATATTTAAGATAAGCCAAATGTTAAGTCTCTTCTATAACTGAAAAAAATTCAGTAAAAAGAATACTCCTAAGAAGTCTGCCCTGTTAAAAGAAATCTTCAAATCATCTGAAGAATCTATTTCATTTTAAAGAATAACTTGACAATGCATAGCCTGACCATCAAGGATCTTTAACACTGATGCCTCAAACGTATTACAATTTCCATTGCAGGGCATGTGCTGTTTCTTTACATTCAGTCTTGACAAATGTTCAAGGATGCTGCAAAGGCTAAAGATACAGGTAAGAATTATCTGGAGAAATGTTTTCCACAAAAATCATTAGATACCTTTAGATATGGAAAAGAACTTCATGAAGAAGGTTTTTTTTTAAAAAAAAAAATCATAAATGCCATGAGATGAGTGAGATTGGACAACTTTACCTGCATAAAAAATAGTGATCTTTTCAGGTGAAAAAATTGCATTCTTTTGAGCAAAACTGCCTTCTATTTTAAATATTTTTCTACCGATTGCTCCAAGTTTAGTAGAATTCAAAACACTTTGAAACTGCAAATCCCCAGAAAGTCAATTCGGTGGGAACTCCTAATTAGTCTGTGGTAAGTGCAAAGGTACAGACAAAAGACCTGCTTCCACATGCAATATAAAAAGAAGCAGAAACTGTAGGCTGCCACAAGAGGCAGAAATAAAGTCAAGACTGATAAGATAAATGAGATGAAACAGTCATAAAAAAACAATACTGAATAATCTGATGCCAGTTTTCAAGTTATTATTTAACAGGCACAGATGTTGGAGGCACATTTTATTTTGCTTTTCGTGTACATTATGAATTATTTTCCACTTTTGCATTAGTACACATTAGGCAAAGAACTGTCTCTAATATATGAGATGAAATGCTCCTTAGGGGGAGCTTCCCCCTCCTTAATCTGTTGACTGCTCCTTTAATCATAAAATGGTTGGACATGAGATCCAATCAACACTAAGGCTGTGCTAGCAAGTGACAAATCACTTCACTTCAGAAAATTATTAATCTTAGTAGCACTGTGCTTGTGCACCATGATTTACTGAGAACAAAATAACCTCGCAATGCTCAGTTTAAAATGGGACATGGGTTTTGAATAATGGCAGATACTTACTCATGTGATAAAACAATTGAATAGTGAGGATTCATTTGTAACAAAGGGAACGGCTGTGCTATCACAGATCAGATTGTCGAGCATAACACTGAAATATTTCTACCACAGTAAAATGCCTACCAATTCTTCTTTTGGGGAAAGGCAGCTGTAATAATTAAAGCATTGCCAAGATCAGGTGACTTTCTATTAGGTCATCTGCCTTACATGCCGTTACTTTGGTGAGATCAGAGACAGGTTCTAGATAAGGAGTAAATAATAAAACTGCAATATTTCCCTCCCTCACCACTCTTCACCTCATCCACTCTTCTACAAAAGACATCCCCAGTTTCTATCACACACCTGTAAAGCACAGCATGCCCAGGTATTGGTCTGACTTACCTCATTATGGCCACTGATTCTTATGTCATAACCATTTTATCTTTTGGTGCCCATTTCACCCCTGGGCAGATCCGAAATCTGGAGGCAGTCTGGGCAGTTTACTAACCAGACTAACCTGATTGATATTCTGCCTGAATCTAATAGTATGAGTTTTTCATTTGCATAACATCAAGTCATTTCATTACGTAATTAGTTAACATTCACATTCTAAATTTCTTTCATCATTGACATCTACTAAGAATAAATGTGGTGAATACAGAAAAAAAAGTGAGTTTTACCTGCATCTTGTAGAAATCTAAGCCAGTCAAATGTTTCACTGGGTGTAGTCTTAATTCCTGTGCGGAAACAAAGAGAAAGACAAGATGTTTTATTGGTCCTAGAGTGGCTGAACTACAGTTCAACCTAAGTCCTGCCCTAAGAAAACAGTATTTCTGTCAAGCAGACTGAATTCCATGCACAGCTCTTCCCATTTGAAGCCTTTCGCTTCCCAACAATGTCACGTTCTGTACAATCCTTCTGTAGTTACCAGATTGAAATTCAAGTGAAAATTTTGCATAATCACACAGTGTATGAACTTCTTCAGTAACCCAGGCAATTAAGCTCACTTACATCACACTAAATGTGACCTTTTAAAATCTACATGTGAGATAATTTACCTGAGGGAGCACATTATTCCAAAACATACACAAGTCAGCTGAGACCTTAATGTCCATGTCAGGCAAAAAAGTAAATTAAATTTATATCAACACTAAATACTAATCTAAACAGAATATTAATTTACATGGTTTGCCTCGTGTTAAAAATTATTTTACTAATGAAACTATTCTATTAATGTATTTTATCTCTTAGGTAAAGCTCACAAGGAGCTTAAATATAGACTATGGGCTACATAGATCTCACAGTGAGTTAATTCAACATAACAACTTCTAAAATAATTTTATTTTCCATGGAAGTTAAATATATAAAATGGAGTGAGCTTTGGAATCGGTGGAGAGTTATTGTTAGGTAAATAAAATCAAGAGCTGTTGCTTAAGTAATTACCCCTAAACTGCTGAGTTGAGTGTTCCGTAGACTACTCACTTCAGTAATATGCTTTGGATTAGATAGTTGTTGCGTGTCATTATGCAGGGAACTCAAATTAAAACATTCAAAAGAAAGTGGAGTTTCAGAGAATAATCATCCAGCATCAAAACTTCTATCAAAACAAACTTCCTTTGGAGAAAGCTCAGTGCTACCTTAGGTGTTACCTTCTCTTTCAGATTCCTACTCTAAAGCATCTAGGAAAACTTTCTTTAAAGCATCTAGGAATGAGTCGAAAATTTAGGCTAAGAGACTGAAATACCGCCTCAATTAACGTCAATGGCAAAAATCTCAACTTCAGTGGAAACAGGACTTCAAACCCCATGCCCACTACAGCAAAATATTTCCAGGGCAAAGATGGTAGATAGATAAAATACAGGCACTAAACACACGATTCAAATAAACTGAATGCTTTAGTCAATATTTCAAAACTCTCACCTTGTGTCTGGACATATATTTTCTTCCTAGCATCTGGCTTTAAAAAGAAGGAGAAGAAAAGTAACTTTCATAGGTCTCCATAAAAGATCAGTCTTCAAAAAAAACCCTAACTGGTATAACAAAATGCACATCAGTCTGATTTTCTATTGGGTATTAAAAATCAAAACAGACTGTTAGAAAGATACACTGAAGTAACACTAAAATCCAAGAGTCAGCAAGATAAATTACATTTACTACAAACATTTACAGTAGCAATGAAACAATTTTGCTGTTAACACAATTACCATGTTAGTACAAACATATTTTTTAGTTTATCTCTGTATCTTTTCTCATAATCATTAACCTGCTTATTGTGTAAGAAAATTAAAATTTTCCCCTGTAACAAAAAGATTTTCAACTATGGAACAGCCCTAGTTCCCAGAAAATGTTCATCGTGAAAGAAAAAACTATAGCTGATTTCAAACCTCACAGTCAACATTTATCCGTAAGAGAATTTTTAAACACTTCAGGCATGAAACAAGTATCACTTACCTCAAACCTTTTCAAAAATTGCTGTCAATATACATGGAATTGTCTATACAGGAAAACTGGCCAGGAGCAGTTATTGCAGAATATTCCCAAGCAAAAATTGCACAAGATATATTTTAAAATAGCTGGAATAAAAGAGGTCTAAATCTGGAAAGAGGCAGATTTCGACTAGACAGAAGGAAGAGTTTCCTCATCATGAGAGTGGTGAGGCCCTGGCCCAGGTTGCCCAGGGAAGCTGTGGCTGCTCCATCCCTAGAGGTTGAAGGCCAGATTGGATGGGCCTTGGAGCCCCTGATCCAGTGGGAGGTGTCACTGCCCATGGCAGGGGTGGAACTGGATGATCTTTAAGGTCCCTTCTAACCCAAACTATTCTATGATTCTAGATAATTACCACACTTTCAAAGTTACACCTGAAGCGCTACTATGCCAGTTATTTAATTTTGGTGATTAAAGAATCGCTATCTTTCTATAAATCCAACCGTGAATTTGTGGAGTGCATCATGAAAACATCTAAATATTACTGGGATCTTTCCACCCAATCCCCAACACCTCCATATCCCAGCAAGTTTTTTGAGTCTGTATCTGTAGAAAGCTCTTTGTTCAGACAGCTTCTAGTCGTTCTAAAAGCACTGGTCGCAATGCCTGTAAAGGAGCAGGGTTAGGAACATATTACTCAACTGGTTTAATCTCCAAAAGATTTGCCCAGTATAACCTTTAATGTTTCAGTTTTGTATAGTGTTCTTTCAAGCAGTTCCACTAACACTATTGCTTAATTTGGCATCATAGCATCCAGAAACAACCAAACATTTTTGAAGCACCAGTCTCCACTATCTTGAGACTAATCCTTGCCTCTTTTCCAGTGCCAATTTCATCACATAGAGAGGCCCAATCCGAGCAGGCTGCAGCTTTCCGAGTCACTATTTGCCTGCCACAGCTCTTTCCAAAGCGCAGATAGAAGAAGGACTACCAGATGCCCCTCCAACCATTCCCCTTTTGAACAGGGTGACACATTTCCCAGCTCTCCAAGCTAAATATTGCTGCGCAGAATTGCCTCTTAATGTGGATGGTTGCTGGAACAACACAGAGTTAAGTAAGGCAGAGCATCACGTACACCAGCGCATCACTTCCAGCGGCACATTAGTCTTCCCTTCTCTTCTCCTACCCTCACTTCATCCCTAGCAGACAGTGAAATCACACCTATTGGATAATGACCTAAACGCAGGAAGAGAACTTCTAGAACAAAAATCAATGCAGAAAAAAACTGTTAAGCAACCAGTTCCTGAGCTGGTCACCTCATGAGATCAGAAGCAAAGGAAGCAAATTATTTTTCTTTTAACTTGCAAACATTTTGGTTTTCTCCTGTCACTCCTACGTGACTGCCCCTCCAGGCCACTGCCCAGTCATTAACAGGCTATTTTAGTAACTAAAAATGAACTAGAAAAAGCAATGGACAGAAAAGAGGTCATAAAATAAGTGAATAGTCAACAACAAGAGGTTCACAGATGGGAAGGAGGCAGCTTCTGAGAATCAGAGTGAATTAACCAAGAAACTAAAAATACAGGAACAAGCAGCAAATCCACACAAATGAAGCAGGGGGGAAATAACACTGTTTATGTTACAGTGCAATACTAAGGTTATTCTATGGACTTTATCCTTCAAAATTTATATGAACTTTTCTGCTCAAAGCATCTAAAAATATCAAAAAATGGTTTTATAGGTTATTCTATTACATAACACTTCTTGGTCCTTTTCTCAGCTATGAATAAGCAGCATTTTAAGTTATACTGGATTTTCCGATCCTAAAAAAAGTCTCACAAACAATGGAGACAGTATTGCAAACTGGAGGCCAACGTCAGCATTTATATTTGCAGGACAAGCAGGAGAGCTGAAATTCAGATCTAGCACACAGATGCAGTAAAATAGAAGGTGGAAAAAAGCCAATGGGGCAGAGGGCAGCTGAAGCCAGCCCGACAGTATATTTCTGTCTCAGCCTCTGGTGGGTAAAGATAGGCCTTTAGTTCCCTAAAACCACCAAGTTTCAAAAATAAGCTTAAGTTAACCATCTGGTTTCATGCTCTGCTGGAACTCTAATAGCTTATGGTGAGTAAATATAATCCTGCCAGGGTCTGGATCATCAAGAAAAAAATAGCAGGAATGCCGTGTAATGGGGCAGATAGGTGTACTCACACTTCATAGATCAGTTTTCTATTATGTTGTTTATTTCAAATGGTCTTGAGAAGAATGCAGAAATTAAAATGATTGCTAATAAAACTGGCTTAGGTAATTCTTGTGTACCTGTTTCATACTACCAAAATAGAACACTGGACATAAGCATAAGATCTCTTACAGTATCTCAACCTCACTTGCAACACTGATTATTACAAATGCTGTACTACGTACTTCATAATTAAAGATAATTTATCCAATGCAATGAAAAAGGATTTGTTGGAGGATACAGCCCTTGAGCACAGTGCAACTGCTAACAAGTTCGCAATTTAAAATCTTAATTGATTCTTCAATTAATAAAACACATTCTAGAAATAATGCAGTTCACATTAGTGTGAGTTAACGTGTAAAAAGTGTTAATATTCTGTGACCTGGGTATGGAAAGACGTATTCATATTCTTCACTGTTTGAAAGTAAAAGTGTGACATTTGCTCTCACCCTTTATGTGAGGACACATCTGGAAAAAGAACTCAAAACCTCAGAATTTAAGACATAGGTCAGCCAGTAGTATTTCAGTTTAGGACTTGACAGACTTGCCTCCAATTCCCTGTCTGTCACCAAGTAGTTACTGCTTACAGTTCACTAGATCTGCTGCTTGGCAAAGCTCTCTGTAATCCAGTACAAGCCTTTAGTCAACAAGTTAGTTGGAAAGCTAATCTTGCACAGGAAATCAGCTGAGCCATCAAGCTGGATCAGCAAGCCCTGCTGCCTGGTGTGAAGTTTTCCACAGGTTACCAGTGCAGCCTGATGCCATCCAAAAGCACTCCTTGTATTCAAATGACTGGCAGCTCTTTGTTGCCTTACTCTACTCTTCAGAAACCAGGATTGAGGACTCTCTGCTTCAAGGATCTGTCTCAATTTTCTCCACTGGTAGTTTGCCACCAACTCTGCAACACACTGATGTGAAAATACTGATCCATTCTATTTTCAAACAGGAGCACTGGATACTAAAAATAATTGCACTGAATGTCTGAAGGAGGCTTGTGATACAGTGGATACACCGGTACCTACTAAATGAAGAGTTAGACAGCCAGCCCTTACTACTGCTAGTTCTTTGCTGGCTAAATAATCTCCTTAAAATACACTGTCAAATGTATTTAACCACTATACTGTTGGATGAAAATGGTTTTTTAGTATTTTTCCATATATCTTTCAGCATGGTGTATCTTGGTTTGTTTTCAGAAGAGATGAGCTTAAGAAAGTTAAGTGCTATTTATGTGCTAACGTATCCCTCAAACTCTGCTCACCAGGGCTGTGTATCACATATCAGCAGACTTGGCAAAACTTCAGCTTGGTTCACCTTAAGAAGTTCATTCTATTTCCAGTGTTGACAAATCAAGTAGTTTCAATTTATTCTTCCAAATTCTTTATTGTAAGTAGAACAGTTTACTGGAATTTTGGCAACATATCATTTATTACATGATGCAAAAATAAACAATATAAGCATACGGCATCACGAAAAACTTGATAACAACAGCAATGATTAGTTTTAAATGTTACAGAGAAGCACTTCCTAAATTGCTACATACTCTTTTCAAATACTAAACAGCTTTTAAATGCCAGATCTACTTGACCTGTCAAAGTACATAAATATGAAATGCTTTCTCTGAAAGGAAAAACAAGATTAGAGAATATGAAGATTATTACAATTCTCTATCATTATTTAGAAAACATTTTAGGAGAATGCATAGTTGCTAACACTATAAGCACCACCATCATGACGAAAAACATACCCACTCTGCTGCTGCCAGTTCCTTCATCTTCATCGTGAAAGCCACTGCAAACCTAGTTAGACAGACAAAAATAGTTGGAATCATCTGCTTAGTGCTTAATCATAAAAACAGAAAAGTACTTCACAAGAAAATCTTTATAAGAGCAAAGAGCAGAGGCTTATAAAAATCATTATAGATTGGAAGAGAGAAAGCAGGCTTTCTATTTGTTTTTCCAGAAAATACTGAGAAAACAAATGGTATCTCTTCAGGCTTTACAACCTGCGTGTTCTCAGGGAGTTCAAAGTGAGGATTTCTTACAGTAAGGTCAAACCTACATTAACGGCAACAACCCCAAGTTGATCCAGATCATAGAATCATAGAATCATCAGGTTGGAAAAGACCCACCAGATCATGGATCCAACCATAATGATGAATACATACAGTAGTGAGTTAGCATTTCCTGTTTCTACACCACTTCAAGGTGCAATTGCGCTCTTCACAACCAGGAGGTTAGGTAAGAAGGGATCCTATGTCCAGGTAATTCCATAGGATTGTTATTTGACAATAACCAGTCCCACTATTAGCAACTCATTGCAAACAAGTTTAATTCAAATGAGCATGTGGATGTTTTTAAACCTCTCCCCAGTGTTCCCTCATTATTTCTAACTAGTCAAAGCTGTCAATGAGAAACAAGTATCTGAGAGATCTAAATGCTATCCTGCAGGAAAAATACTGGAATTAAATAAACTAAACAGAGATGATCCAGTGACTAGGCTTTAACCCTGGCATCTCACAGACTTGGGAGACACAGCTTTGTTGCTGTGAACATTAGGCATCTGCAGCGTAGAAGAGATTTGCAGTGCTGTGTTAGGCACCTGATATTCCTTTATAATAAACGGGGAAGCACTGGGTGCCAAAAATGAGATTAACCACAGTCATTGTTTCAGGCAAAGAGCTGGTTGCACTAGCCAGACATAATACTGATAGAAGGGCATCTCCACTGTTCTCTGTTATGAGAAGGGCATTTAAATGAAGGAACTGTATATCAGTATATGAACACTATCCGCTTCTCCTCTGGAATGTGCATAAACAAAAACAGCAAACTAAGAACAAGCAAACAAAAGCGTACTTGAATAACTTAATGTCTAGGTTTTTCATCTGAGAAGGAGAAGAAAATTCTGCTCCCAAGCTTAAACTGCCACTTTTCCCCTTACGGCTGTTCCTAAAGGCTCATCTGGAATTCTACTCAACATGTCTTTGGGAAATGTACGCCATACACCACCATTCCACACAACAGGAGAGTTATGTCAGACACTGTTTAAATCAGCATTGATACAAACAGTTTTCATTTTTGAGTGTCTCATTACAGGGGGACTTCAGCTACAGAAGTCTGATTTCTAAATATACCCGATAAACAAGTTATTCTTAGTGGGAGCTCGGTGTCATAAGCCCACGAAGTCATATGAGATATTTTTATGCAGTCAGAGTTAACAAAGAATCCCTGTTCAGAAGAGATCTTAAGATCATGCTGGGTTTTAACGTAGCTTTTAAGCTGTGATGGAAGATAAACACATTATTTGAAATGGAACTTGTGTGTTAACTAGAACTACAAATGGGATCATTTCTGAAGATGATCAGCCCTGTGGAAAAGTAATGTTTGAATACCCCCTTCATAGGAGACATAATGTCTCAAATGGCTCAGCAAATGACTCAGCAAAATTCCTTTTTTGCTTTTATAGGTATTGACTAAAAAACAGGGGGTTTCACATGCAACATTTTTGATTCAGTGTTTCTTTTCCCTAGTGTTTCAGTTGTGAGCCAACCCTACCACATCTCAATGGTCAGAGGCAAAGCACATTGCTAAGTCACAAGGAGAATAATGCTAACTGGAGATGTTATAATATAATTTGAGAACACAAATCATATGCATTCACTAGAAGGTACATAAATACTGAATTATGACTTTTACTTTCATTTGTTGAAACAAACCTTATTCCCATAGATTTGTTTTGTAGTATCTGCTTTATGGTACTGCAATGAATTTCACATACAACTTGACAGCTTTAAGGTTATTAAAGCCTTTGCAAATGCTTGTTTTGTCAAGTTGCACATGCTCCCTTTCCAGTACTTGCAATTATACTTTCAATATATCACATTAGCAAGCAGAAATAACTATTGTTCCCAAGTCTACAAAACACTGCTCAGTAGAAAAAAACACCCTAGAGGAGTACAACCACCATTTAAAGGAATTTGATTAAAAATGAAACACCCATTATAAAGCTAGACAGCGTTCAATACTTTGTTTTATGGAATGTGGTGGTACATTGTACCGGACAACTAATCTACAATTCATTGTACTTTCTGCTTAGAACCCTGCAATCAATAAAGAAAAGAAAAAAAAAATCAATGTTTCTTTTAATAACTATGCAATGAATAATACTAGTGATGATATTGGAGAAGAGATCCACTCAGAATAACTTCTGGAAAACTAAATTACTTTTTCTGTAGCACAGAAAACATTATGAACTGTGTAAGGAAGCAGTAATATATTTTAAAATATCATAGGAAATCCTAACTACTAAGCTATACGTCAGGTTCCTAACTCAATTATAATTAAAAAGGCATTCAGTAAAGCATACATTTTACATAAGCTATATTAGCTGTATTGGTGACAAATCCTATTTTAAACACAGAACTGGATCAAATGGACACACTCGAAGATTCTGTTCCTATATAATTTTCATTTTGGTCAGTGCTGAAATTTACCTGACACATTTAGATATACTTTTTCCTCTTCCTTCAGCCCTGGATAAAGAATAACTTCTGATCATTTGACAACAAAAGTGAGCATATAAATTTTGTGGAGCCTTAAGTTGCTTTTCAACTACAAGTCACACTAAGACGTAAGAGCATGCTTTAATAATTTTCCAATGAGTGTGATTAATTGCTGTCTTTAAAATCTGTTTACCTACCACATTTTATAGTGTGCTATAGACAGAAGAGCACATCCACGCCGCTGTTAAGTTAGCTAATAATGGCTAGAACATACAGTGGTATTAGCAAAGACTAAACTATGAGATTTTAAGCCTGCTGTGGATGCTGCATGTATTTCCTCATTGCTAACATGAACCAAAATCCACACTGCCACATCTGAACTACTGTCATTTCATTTAAAGCAAACTGCTGGGCACCCCAGTCTGTATGTACAGATAGCACTTAATGCATAAAATACGTCTGTTCTATTACAGAATATTTAATATGTTTAAATACATGTAACACAAACCAGAATGTACTAAGAAACAGAGGTTTAAAAAAGAACAACTTTGAGCAATATTAAGCACTTTTGGCACAGGACCTTCGCAAACAGGGTCCAGTCTTCTTTAGGCCAATAGTATTACTAGAAGATTTAAAGAGAATATTCATACCTTCACCACTAACAAAGATTTGCTATTTAAATAGTGACACCTCCACCACTAGCTTGCATTAACCACCTCCACTACTAAAGATTCCGTATTTAAATACCAAATACCAGTCATCTCATGGCCAGGATAGTTCTGTATGAATGAAAACTGGGCAGATATTGCTTGAAATAATTATATGTGCATTTCTCCACCTAAATCTCTGCAAATACAAACAGTCTACGAAAATTTTGGTAAGAAATAAAAACTTGATTGCATAAAATTGTATCCATTACAAACACGTCAAATAAATATTCAAGTTATGCAGTCCACAGTGCTATCAAAGGCTCTTTCTGTCTACCCACAAGGCAGATTATTCTACAGAGCAATATGCTGCCAAATCCCACATTAAGTATTCTTGCTATTACACTTCTCGTACCTTCTACATGCCCTGAAATTCTACATTCTTATCACATGTATAGTTCTATTATTCTAGGAAACAGTTATGGTTCAGTAGACAAAGTGCAGGATTAGTTAGCAAGAGCACAAATTTCATTAGCTTTCAATGAGATTTGAGTCTTTCGGAAAATTCACAGCCTAAGAGACCAAATTACTTCTGCCAACTCTTACATGGACAGAATTGAACGTTACAGAGGAAATATCAAATGAATACACTGCATACAGACTATTTTTAATGAAGAAACTGTTCTACTTCCATCACTGAATGATCAAATAATATATTAAGACCATAAGGATTTCAAGAAGTCTATCCTTTGTCTGCTGGCCCATACATTCCTTAGCAATTCCAAGCATTTTTGGAACAGTTCCTAGAAGATTTGCCATTACTAGAATGCATTTTCCTGTCATAAACCTTCCACACACGCTTTTACCTGGCTTCTGCTAGCACTGCTCCCATCACTCGATGTTTCTCTTCGCATTTGGTATCTTCATTTATATCTGTCCCACCAAAGATGATTCCAAAAGGAATTCTGCTACCTGCAAAGCAATTACTATGATGAAAAGTTGACCAACACATCAAGGTCATTGACTGGAAGGGGACACTAAGAGCAAAAAATCATATATGTCAACAAAAATTTTTAAAAACAAGCCTAGAGGAACTTAGATTTCTATGGTTTTAGCACTGAAAAATACCCATACAATGACTGTGCAGTTTCAGTCTGTTGTGTAGCTCTGAGATTTATTTGCTTTGCCTTCTCCATGCTTAGTAAGAAAAATCACTTAGTTTCTGCTACCTCTCTCCCTCTCCTTGGCAGCCCACCAAACAGCATTTATATTTTAAATGTTACTCACATTTTAATACAATGCACTATTTCAAAGTTTGGTCCCAGACCCCTCAGCCACTGATTCACTGCCCCCTCAAGCATCCCAATCCAGAGGTTTGGGTGATCATCCTGCAAACTTGGTCACTGACACTACTTCGGGGTTTGTTTGTTTTTTATTAAATATTGACTTTCAAAGCAAATTCTACTGCTACAGAAGTTGTAGATGGAGCCGCACCATCAGAAAAGGTCAGCAAATTAACAAAGGCAGTATACGTGAGCCTGCAATAAAACCACTGTTTTGCCTAATTCCATCCCAAAAGATGTATCTTTGTTTACAGTTGGTTGTTCCAAGACTTTCTGAGTTCACTCAGATTATGGAAGTTGTTTTAGGATGCTCAGCGCTCAGAAGAGCAAGAGGCATGTTGGCTGTGGGACAGTCTGTGCACAAGACCTCATCAACATTCAAGTTTTAGAGTTATCAACATAAGCAAATATATCCTAGTAGTGTCCGGACTCTGGTAAAAGCCCAGTTTTGATACACGGCATTGGCATAAACTTGTATTTGCCACCAAAACAGAGTAGAGTAGTACTGTGCTGACAACTGCTGGACTTACATTGGTGGACAAGGCTAAAGGCTACTTAGATGAAAATACAAAAGTCAACGGTTGTGCAACATTCCTTTGTAACAGTATTTATTTTCTTGGAGTCCGGTTATTTGTAGTAACTAGAAAGTTACCAGTGATGTTCTCCCTTTAAATTAATCAAGATAGGAGACAATAACAGTTACTGTTGATTGTTTCAGCATTGAAAACAATCACGTGGTCAGTCTTACACCACATCAAGCTAACAAATAACAGACTCACAGTGGCTGACCACAGAACATAGTTTTAAATTCCAATTTGGACTGCAGTTTTGTTAAAGAAACAGTCTTCGGGGGGGGCGGTTTCTGTCACACAACATAAAATATATATTGCCTTTCTAATAAATAAAAAGTAATTACTATGTCTTCTATTAAAAGTTTTGATCACACATCCTCAGTCATGCAAAGAAACTTTCCAGGACAAGGCCCAAAGACTGGTGGTAGAGTAGTACTAGTAGTATGACTGAAACGACTACATTTCTTTAAGGTATTTCTTAATAGAGGGTACGGAACAATTAAACGTTACAAGAATCAGGAGTATCCTCTAAATCACTTTTTCCTTTTACACGTTGATAGCAGCATCCCAGCAATCACACAACCTTCTGTCTCACTCTTCAGAGACTTGTGTTTTATTTTTCCTATCAGTTATTGCAGATGCTTTTTGGAACAGTGTGACTCTGACTTATTTAAATTACTGAGCTTTTGTAAATCAATCAAGTATCAGGCTTTGAAGGTCATTTTGGATTTTGAAACACTAATAGGAACACTATTCGGGCAAAGTTATGCAAGTCAAATTTGCAATAAAGTTTTACAGTAAACATTTAAAATCCAACCTTACTTTTTGTTCCTTAGAAAAAACCCCAGAAATCGTTCTAAGACCTTCTGTAAACCTCTTCCAAAACAATTTTAGGTCTTATCACAAAACCAATCATCTCTATATTCCAACAAGAGAAGTCTTGATACACAAGGTAGCAGGGATTGTCTTACAGAATTACTTTTTTATTTGTATCCTAGGATCCCTGCTGAAATAAGAGCTCCATTGTAACAAAAGATACACAAGCTTGCCAGACATAATTCAGGCTTTCTGAAAACCCACGATCACAAATTGCAGGGGTGACTTCTAAAGTCTGAAAAATAGCACAACACAACTATACTGAGATCTGATGGAAGTATCAAATTATGCACCTTTGTCCAAGTGAATAGATTTGCACAATATGAATGTGATCTCAAAAAATGGATACACACTTGCAATTGCAGTAGGTGACAGCATCTGTAATTTTGAAAGCCAGTGTTTCTAGTGTATCATTAACACCAGGCTAAAATTTTGTTCTACGTAGCTAGATACAATAGAAAATTTCATTATTTGTCTGATAACATCCTGTCTCCTACAGTTTAGCTGGCGTGAATAGCTCAAAGTTATTTCATGTCCAAAAAAACCTGACTCAATTTTGAACAGAAAAATCAAATTAGCCTCTCAGCTTTCTTCTATTTGACCTCAGCTATACTTCGCCGAGCCACTGTCCTCTGAACAAACACATTTGCTCAAAGTATCTTAATGTTAATATAATGCTCTTACCTTAATGTAGTTAGGCACTTAATTATGAAATGCACTACATGCTTTAAAGGTACATTTATTTAGTTCTCTCCTCTCTGGATCAGATCTCCCATAGAGAAAGATTTTCAGCATTTATGAACACTTGTTGAAGTGGATAAACAGAATAACTACATTACATGTGGGTTTATACATTTATAGCCATTTATAACTGTTTGTATTCCTCCTCTTCTCTTTCAGTACCTTTTAAAGAGGTATTTTTATTGCAAAACAGAAAGAAGATTACCTTGCAGAAGTCTGCCTCCTTTATAAAGATGAATGGCCAGGGCTGCATCAAACTTGTCTGTGGAGGTTAGATCTGCTATTTCGGCTGGACTTTGATACATGAAAGCATCTTTAAGAATGCAGACATGACCTGCAGCATGTAGATGATCACTTCGTTATCAAAGCAAATGGGAAAAGAAGAAAAAAAGATGCCGTTAATGTTGCATGCTGGTCTATTAAATAAGCTTAATCAAAATTTTTTTTCCTTAATCATTTTTGCTTTAACATTCACATTTATGCTCATTTTTTTCAAGCAACCATGAAGCTATTTTCAAGGGTTTTCTTTCTCCTGGAAAATATTTGTTACCTTCACCATTGTGAAGCCACAGCCATACTTCGTAGCAATATAATCTGCATTTATTTTAAGGCCCAAGTCTGCAAAGTATCAACACCAACTTCAGAAATCAGAAGAAGTGAAGAATAATGAGGATCTTTTCTGCATATTGAGCTGAAGCTCAATCAGTAAAGATTCCGTTTGAATTGAGCGTGTTTGACCTTGGTCCTAGAGGTCCTTGTTCTGGAGAAAGGCGATCAAGTGAAAGAAAACACAAATATGTCCAGCTAATCAAGGCTATTAAAAATACAGAACGTGAAAAAAACAAACAAACCCAAACATTTGCAGGGGCAAACAAATGAATACATAAATGAGAGAGTTTTCTCTATGATTGTGGGTTTAACTGCTTCTTGTCTTAGCTTACCTATTTGTAAAACAGGCACTGGATAATTGGGCTATAAGAAAAAATCTACACAAAAGTAACCACACCAATACTGTCACAGTCTTTTCTAAATCTCAGTTGCTAAAAAACCCCAAAACACAACCACTCATCCCAGCTTGTGTTAGCTTGCCCATTTATCTTTATATACAGTGGATCCTCACATTAAAACATTGATTAAAAGACTTTCAAAGTCAAGAAACTTTTTGATTACAAGAAGCTTTACTTGAGTCTTTTCAGTGAGCTTTGGCTCAGTCTTTCCCTTTATACTCCAGGCTCAGAATTCCTCCCACTGAAACCAGAATTAGAGTTTCCAATGACATCAGCCAAAAATCCATGTTTTGATATAAACTAGTAAGCTATATCAGCTGTAGTGCAGTGTTTACAGTTTCAATATTATAAAGAAGGTTTATAAATCAAAAATGTTTTCTGCTATTGTTCCAGTTGATCGATTTCTCATAGTGCATTAACTGTTTCAGCATTAAAAACCTGCTAACTCAAGAGTTCCTTGGATAACGTTGGCTCTTTCCCTCCCTTATCATTTCATATCTTCTCAAGAAATATAATTTTCTGTCCTGGAGAAGTTAGTCATTACTTCACAGAAATTGGTGCTAAAAATGCTGTAAAATGTCTTGAGGCCTTGGGAGGAATGTATTAGCACTACATCAGAGCGAGCTCCACTGGCACAGCATATGGTGCTGTATTTCTTCCTTACTCTAAAGAGAAACTCATTTTACTTTTAACTTCACCATTTGAAACAAGACCCATAAATTCTAATAAATACTAATAAATAATAAAATACAGCCAGGTTGTAGGCTTCTTGTTCACACTGTCAAGCAATTATTTAAACCAGTTGTCCCATGGACTTGTACCAAGTACCTACCTGCCTTTTGAAAGGGGCTCTCAATTTTTATCTAAATAATGATGCCCAAATCCCAGTGCTGTGGAAAGAAAATCTCTCGGGCAAATACTCAGGACATTTGTGTATGCATTCCATAATTTCACAGGTGCTCATTAAATAGTCTAAAAGAATTTTTTTCCCATCAGTATTCCAATTACCATAAATCACTATCATGTACAAGCGATATGTTTGCGTATTATGATCAATTTGAAAATAACTCTCTCAGGACATCTGGAATCAAGAAACTCAGCTAGGAATTTCAATCTAAAGCATCTTTTTTTTTCCCCTATACCAGGAATTAACACTTTTCCTTTCCTCCACAGCTCTAAATCCACAGCTGAATGACAGCTGTTTCTGTGGTAAGTAGAGGGGGATTCCCTCAAGTGTTCCAAAGGCTCATAAATTGTGGATTACTTCGATTAGTTTCATTTTTTTTCCTAAACATAATGACTCCAGAGCATGTAAAAAATTTGCAAACAGCTCAGGAAGGAAAAATTATCAAATTATTCCTAGAGTAATTCAAATTCCCAGATGTAAAGATGCCTTAATCCCATAAACACACCAATGAGTTCAATGTGATTAGTCACAGGCTTTAGATTACAGATATATGGAAATATATGAGCATAGAAGCAGAGTTACTGAGCAGTATTTAATTACTGAAATTTGCAGTGATATTTTCATATCTTCTAAATGACTTTTCATCTTTATAACCAGAAAAAATGCAGGCTATGATTTTCACACATACGCTGTTATCAAGGAACACGAGAAGAGGTGCTGTAAAGCTACTGCAGGAGATATTTTTTGAAGGCTATGAAGTCACAGATATCCCTGACTCAAGCCAAGACAGAGATGAATTACCCATATTTTTTCTCCTCCTGGCAACTGCGTACCCACATTATTTTGCCATTTCAAAAACAAATACTTTCTGAATGAAAAATAAAAATTAACACGTCTCCCGCTGTCTGTGAATCTAAGACAATACCGAATATACCAAATCTCAAGGCTACATTTTCTCTCTATCACAGCTTTGGATGCGGTAGATAAATTTCCAAGCATCTTAACAAGCAATTACTGCTTGGATCCAGAATCTGCCTTGCTCTGCCGTGTCTCCTTTCTACCAAACTTCTGATGGAAGCCAATGCCACTACCTGGGGAAAAGAGTATTTCTATAGTAGAGTTTAGCCGTCAGATTCCAGACTTCAGGTGTTTTGCTAGGAAGTAACCAAACAGGGAAAACTTCAGTTATTTGGGAAGTTTGAAAGATCCCTTCCTAGAGTACATTACAAAGTGATATTTATATATATCCAAGTACTGGATAACATATTTCCCAGCCCCACTGATTTTAGTATTCAGGGAATTACTATTTGTTGTTCTATTTTTTACACATTTTGGAAATGATGAGGACTGTAAGTTAAACTTGTAAGCATCCACTCTGGATCTACATTGTATGCAGAGAGAAACTGCTAATGGTACACTCCTTTTCTGACACGTTTTCACTTTATTGAAGATTTCTATAGGAAAACATTTTTCTCTAAACACAACTATGAAGTACTAGGTGTTTTACAACGTTTAGTTTTTTATTTCCTAAATTACTGATCCCTACTTCTCACTTATCCTGGCTGGCAGTCTTCCCTCCTTTAGGTCAAATCTGCAGTTCATAGGTCTGCATATACAGAGACAGTTTTATAGTTCCAAGCACAGCATGGCTGAAACTGAAACACAAGTGAGTTAAAAGTACACTGACTAGTAAAGCATTATACTTTCTAAAATTGCTTTATTTTCTGCCATGTCTTCCTCTCAAAAACAGTTATGTTCTACTTTGCAACTGATATTCCAATGGAATTACTTGCAGCCCGAGAATGTTTGATTTCCTAAAAAGTTCCTGGTACGCAGATACACTGACAGTTCTTGAACGGCACAAAATAGGCTTCATCCAAAAATACAAAATGCCTCTTTCCCTAGGCTGTCTATTCTGCACAGCAGCTATGCATCAGCTACTGTTACATCTATACAGCACAATTCAAAGCTTATTAAGTGAGCAGCAGCACTTTCATTGCCTTTTCTCAGGCCTGGTCAGAGAATACAAGCAATTCCCACTGAAGTTGATGGGATTACAAGAGTTTAAACCCTGCTTGGTCTTCTCTGTTTTATTTGTAAACTATCTCTATTTTTTTCATGCTTGTTAAAGCAAAGTATGCTTCATCCTATTTCTCTCTCAAACTTCTCCTTTAAACAACACAGAGCAATTGTGTATGAATAAAGTCCACTTTAAATAAGAAGAAAAACCAAAAATGTGAGTAAAAACATCTCTATGCTCTGCAGTAACTGTCCCTTGGAAGGCCAAAATAACTATTCAAAGTTTAATCTTGCCTTAGCAATAGGTCTAGCAGTGCAAACCATTTTAGAATGCAGCATACGCCAAGTGCAGGCTATGTAAATCAAGACATCCTAGTTCCCAAGGTGGAGGATAAACGCCTGCCTTGCTGCTGGCCTGCTCTGGGAGTGGTCACACCACCAACAGCACCTGGACACACAGAGGGAGGTAAAAGACCTTCTGATGTGCCACGAGGCGAAGAGGATCCCCATCTGTACAAGTGTTCTTCCATGGGATTTTAATGGTGGCAGAGAGGGTAAGGCTAAAGAGAAGAACAGCCGGGGCTCAGAATTACTCCAATAAATGTCTAAGCTGAAAAATAATTGTAAAGAGGAACGACAAGCATTATTGAATTTGTGGGTTTAATTCTCTTGCAGTTGATTACCTGGAGATTTACAGAATGGCTATTTCAACTGTCCCATTTCAAATGAGAACTGAAACAACCTCTCCCTCCCTAGAGATATTTACATATTGACAAAATACTTCCTCTAAATCTTTCTAATTAACCAATTCATTCAAGATTCCTATTCCTCCTTACCACCAAGCACTAAAAGATGAACAGAACATTTCAAGGTGCAGAGAAGATTCATTTATTTTCTTTCTTAACACTCTATTTGATCTCATTTCTAACGCTGAAGAATGACAGCCTAACCAAAGACTTTCTACTGTTTTATTCTCTACTCACTTCCCATATTTTTTAAGTTGATTAAAGATCATGCACACTAATATTAATAAAACCCACAGCACATTCATTATATCACTGGTCTTTGCAAGCTGATTTCTAACCAAATTAGATCAGGGTGTCTTTGTCACGAGTTACTTTAAACTCAGGAAATGAATATCTTATTTATGAAAAGATGAAGCAGCTATAGGAACAGCTGTAATATCATAAACATCGTACACCCAGTGATATTAAGCCATAAAATTAATCTATGCTGGCAAGTGTCCAACTCGGAGACAACTTCATTTTTTTCCTTTATACTTGAACTAAAGTTGCCACAACTCAATATAAAAAAAAAGTTTGAATAATGAAATTCATAAGTGTGTATGCAGATATAACCGAAGCCAAATACTATTTGGAATATATATTTTCTGTACCTTAACACATATGCTACAAAGGTTACAATACGTACTTAAGCTCAGGTATGGCAGGTTCATGTGAGAAATGACATGCCCAAGCCTTCGGACACACACATACATTTATTTCTTTTAAAATTGTATGAAGTCTTAAGAAAATCAGCATTGGATTGAAGTAACTGCATAGGATTGTTCTAGCGATAGCTGTCGCTTGACTAGCTTTTTAGTCAGGAAGATGGATTTAACTGCTAGCTAGAAAGCTTTACGTGTTTTTTTCTGGTCAGACTTTTTTTTCCTAAATGGGTTAATTTATATTACAACTATAAGTAGCATTTATAGCAGGTGATAAGATAGCAGCTGAACATGATTCAAGTTACTGACTCTCAAAACACTACTTCTGTTAGAATCTTTTACCTATCTTTATTGTGAACATTTAAATTGACCTCTCATTCACTGTCTTCTTTCTGCTTGAAGGTCTATGTGCACAAAAAAGCAGCACCCACTTTGTACACACAAAGGTTACGGCTATGACGCAAAAGGATGCTGAAGCAGCCAGACAAGAGCTGTTACAGGACAAATTTCCCACTGACATGCATATTTTCCCAGAAATCTTATGTGTGTTTTTATTACTTTCCAAGGACACAGTTTAATGTTATTATGTCCTGACCTGGACAGGCTGGAGAAGTGGGGCTGCAAGAACCTCATGAGGCTCAACAAGGCCAAGTGCAAGGTCCTACATCTGGGTCAGGGCAATCCCTGGTTTCAGTACAGGATCGGGATGATGTGATTGAAAGCAGCCCTGTGGAGAAGGACTTGGGGTGCTGATTAGATAAGGAGCTTGACATGAACTGGAATGTGCACTCACAGTACAGAAACCAACCGTATCCTGGGCTACATCAAAAGCAGGGTGGCCAGCAGGGCCAAGGAGGGGATTCTGCCCCTCTGTTCCTCTCCTGTGAGACCTCATCTGGAATATCATGTCCAGTTCTGGAATCATCAACATAAGAAGGAAATGGAACTGTTGGAATGGGTACAGAGGAGGCTATGAAGATGATCAGAGTGCTGAAGTACCTCCCATACAACAGGCTGAAAGAGTTGGGCTTGTTCAGCCTGGAGAAGATAAGGGTCTGAGGAGACCTTACAGTCACCTTCCAGTACCTGATGGGGCTGCAAGAAAGCTGGAGAGGGACTGTTCACAAAGGCTTCCCTCCCTTCAGCGCATGCGCTCTGCCCTCTGGGGGCCTTGGGCAGGGGCTTCTGGAGTAAGGCTTGCAGTCTTCTTCACGGTGAACTTCTCAAATTTCCTTCTTGCTCATGCTCTTAGACAGCTTGGGAATTTTTTTCAAGGTTGCATCTGCTCCTAGCTGGTTCTTCTTCCTCTTATCATTGCACCAGTCCTTGCTATCTGGCTTATTTAGATACAGTCACATTCTTTCCCATTCTTTTCTAAGTTTCTTTCACATTCGTTCCTATTCTTTTCTAACTGCAGCCTTGTTAAAATTCCATATGTAAGTATCCAGGCTAGCTAAAAGTTATTATTCAAGAGCAAAATATGCTTCTGTATAAAGCAAATGAGACAGCTACTTTAAAACTTAAACTAGAAAAGCATAGCTAAGTAAGTTATAAGTTTAAACAAAGGAAGAATAGCTAAACTCATTATAATGCTCCTCTTTGCGTTAACCCTTTATTTTCAACTCACAGGCAGCCTGGTCTTGTGGGAGGCAGGGGTGGACAGGATGGGCTTTGAGGTCACTTCTACTCCAAACTGTTCCAGGATTCAAAAACCTGCTCTCAGAGGACTTTAAATACTTGAATGAAAACATAATGCTTCAATCAAAATATTCCACTTTTTGTAATGTATAGGATTTTTTGTATCAGAGGGACCCGATTTTGATGTTTACAGCACAACAATCTTATGCAGTGCTACTGACCAGAGTCTGGCTAGAAAGCTACCTGAAGGAGAAGGACCTGGGGGTGTTGGTTGACAGCGACTGAACATGAGCCAGCAATGGCCCAGGCGGCCAAGAAGGCCAATGGCATTTTGGTTGGATCAGAAACGGTGTGACCAGCAGGTCCAGGGAGGTTATTCTCCCTCTGTACTCAGCACTGGTGAGACCGCTCCTCGATTCCTGTGTGCAGTTCTGGGCCCCTCACCACAAGAAGGATGTTGAGGCTCTGGAGCGAGTCCAGAGAAGAGCAACGAAGCTGGTGNTGATTCTGTGACATGATGGAGGGGGGGATCCCTCGTCTCCCGTTCCCCCTCTCCCCGCCAGCCCCGGCAGAGCCGCCCCTCTCACACCCCGGACGGCAGCCACTCACGAGGCTGTGGCGGCCGAGACGCCGCCTCCGTGCGCCGGCAGCGACGCGGGATGGCGGGCGGCTCCCCCACCCCGTGCCCGCAGCCCCGGCCGAGCCGCGCAGCCCCCCGCGCTCTCACCGGATCCTGAGGGCCGTGGTGGCGTTGCCCGTCCTGGCGCGCAGCCCCGCCAGCAGCAGCAGCCGCATGGAGCCCGCCCCGCACCTGCGGCCCCGCGGGCTGCCGGGAGCGGGCGGGGAGGGGCCGCGACCCCCGCCCGGTGAGCGGCTGGGCTGGGAACGAAGCTGGGAGGTCCTCGTGCACCTCGGTCACAGAGCGGTTTGGGTTGGCACGGAGCTTAAAAGCCATCCAGTTCCACCTCCTGTTGTAGCAACGCCTCCCGCGGCATCAGGGGCGCAAAGTCCCATCTACCTGGCCTTGAACACCTCCAGGGATGGGACAGCAGCCGCTTCCCAACCTGGGCCAGGGCCTCACCACCCTCATTGGGAAGAATTTCCTCCTAATGTCTAGTCTAAACCCGCCCCTCTCCGATTTAAGGCCATTGCCCTTCATCCTGTCATTCCATGCCGTTCTGAACAGTCCCTCCTCAGCTTTCCTATAACCCCTTCAGGTACTGGAAGGTCCCTGTAAGGTCTCCTCGGATACTTCCCCAGGCTGAACAACTTCAACTCTCTCAACCTGTCCTCACAGGAAAGGTGCTCCAGTCACTAGGTTGGAAAGGAACCACTGGATCATCGAGTCCAACCATTGGACTCATTGGCCACTGCTGGCTCATGTTCAGTCACTGTCAACCCCCAGGTCCTTCTCCTCCAGGCAGCTTTCCAGCCAGACTTCTCCTGGTCTGTAGCTGCTCAGGGTTGTTGTGCCCCAAGTGCAAGACCCGGCATTTGGCTTNAGACTTCTCCTAGTCTGGAGCTGCTGAGGGTTGTTGTGCCCCAAGTGCAGGACCTGGCATTTGGCTTTGTTAAAGCTCATCCCATTGGTCTCAGCCCAGTGGTCCAGCCTGTTCAGATCGCTTTGGAGCCTCCCTACCCTCCAGCAGATCGACGCTTCCACCCAGCTTAGTGTCATCCTGGACACAAAACTCTGGGTGGCAGCAGCCAGTGGGTTTGGGTGCCTCCCTCCCCCATCCCTGTGTGTTTCAATCGAACTGCCACAAAATTCACATCCTCGAATCATGGCCTCAGAGAAGACTCAGCCACCATCTCCTGAGGCAGTTCTCAGCAATGCTGCAGCCACCACGTGTCTCCCGAGATGGAGGTGGTTCATATTCAGTGCGGGAATGAAGAAAACCTAATTGTGACCTGATGCCAACAATCAGAAAAGCCAGAAAAATGTGCTAGTCCAAAGAACAAGGTAACGGGATTGTCAAGGACGATGCTGAATGTCATGAAGACCATACAGTGAGGCAGAGCCAAAGGGGTGTAAGACCAGGGGAAAGCTCTGGTGAGGAACCACAGCTTCCAGAGCAGCAGGCAGGATCCAGAGATAGCACAAGACAGGGAAGAGAAAAAGGAACAGCCTTAACATCAGGACTAAGAAAAGTGTATCCCAAACTGTTTTCAAAACAGTTCTTCAGATATCTTGTATGGATCTCTGAGCATGACAGGTATTCAGGTATTTGGAGTGATAAAGATATATATTGGGGTGTAATCTGGCAAATTGTAAGAATTTTGTTATGCTGGCTCACATTTTGCCAATGGGTCTTTTTGCTGCAGAGCTCTGTGCAACTGTTTGCATCCCACCACGTTATCACTTCAAAATAATTAAGCACAATGTTGTTTCAGATCATTTTAAATTCCATCTAAACTAAAAAAAGATGGTTACGACTTGGAAGAGCAACAAACCTGGCATAAATACTAAAACCAGCCTAATTTAAGGGTAGGCAGGATCCAGCTATTTTCATCACCATTTTAGAAAGCTCTTCTGGCATGGAATTCCAGCCCCATTGAAATTTAGAGGGCTTTTGTCAATCCAGCCAGGATTCTAGGCTTGAAGTCTGTTTCACTGTAAGTGGCCTATGTGAAGTTTTGGCTTTTCAGAGCACTTAACCACTCTCAAATCCAGCAATAGTCACCTGCTTGTTACTGCTGCCCAGTTGTCAGTCTAGCATGGACTGCATTAAGCTTATGCAGCTGCCTTTTAGCCTTCTGACACATCACTATGTTCTATCCTGCCCAAATACACCCTCCTTCTGGTTTCAAGATCTCCCCGGCACAGCTCATCCAGCTGCATCATACCCAGAAAGGCTGGCAGAGCATGTGCCAACCTAGAAACGCTCCTTGCCCTGCTGCTGCAGACCCACAACAGCCTCCGTGATCAAAAAAGAGGACGCTCCCTAGTTGTACAGCCTAAAGCAGGAGATGAGATGAGGTCAGAAAGCCACGCCTGGGGTTAAAAGGAAGCTGTGGGTTTGATATCTGCACGACATACCTGATTACAAACAGCTTGGCTGTTTTAACACTTTGCTGCTGGCTCTCCACCCAGGCAGTAGCTACCCAGCATATCCAGTGTATAACACAAAAAAGACAAAAATGCAATCATCAAAGTAAGACAAAGCCTACTCCATGAGACAAAGCAGGAACTTTAACTAGTCACCTGGGAAATAAAGACAAAATAAAGGAAACATTCAAAGAAATATTAACTTTTTATTGCTATTTATGGTAACTGGTTCTTATTCTATATAGGACTTGACTGAAAAAAATAATAATCTACAAGTCTTTGCAGCATGAAGCATTGCTGTGTTTTTTAAAACGTGTACGTGTACTTGAGTATCACTGTAGAGGCACAGGAGCATCCATTGTAATCAAAGAAAGGGCCACGGATGTATCTTAATGAAGTTTTAAATATACTGTAGCTAAGTGTTCTTGTTTGGAGTAAAATTAAACACCGTTTTCCTGTTTTACTGGGAGTACTTGCTTCTCAATGCCTTAAGATTTAAGTAACATTTTATAATGTGCATTTCAAACACTGTTCATCGTTGCTAGGTGTTTGTCACAGTTGTTGGGCAGACTGATATAAAAATCTCACTCCACTCACAAAAGTAAATTATGAAGGGTCTCAAATGTGAAATCTGCAAATATTAAAACACACAATAACACAAAATGGGCTTAATTACTTTGCAGACTCTAGGAAATACTACTAGACCCCTTAGAAAATGCAATCATAATGCATGAATTACACAAGGCAAAGCTGAAATGTAATTTTTAAAATTACCAAATCAGTCACGTTACCGTAGTTCACAAAACCAGATCCCTGTACAGCATTTTCCTCATTGTCCTTTGTCATGAAATGTAACTAGTGAAGAGAGCAAATAATGAGTCACTTTTATGGCATATGTTATTTACAAAGCCCTGTCATTAAATGTGCGTATTTACTTTTACAAGCATTGCTTGCCCAATTACCAACGCTGTTCCAAACATTTTAAGACATACCTAGATGTTGGGTGTAACTATACAACGTCCATTTGAAAAGACACAACGAGGAGTATCTTTCTGACTCTGTTCTGGCCAACAATGTGAGTTTAAAATCTGCTGTTGAAGACAATCATGATCTTTACATCAAAAGAACATCTATTAAGCTTCAAAGTTGCAACTACTAGCGTGTATTTTCTCATTTTAATTGATTGCATTCAGGTGAGAGCCTTCATCCTCCAGGTGTGGGTATCCAGTGCAGCTCCTGGGCAATGGGCTGCCTGCCGCATTGGCCAGAGGAAGGATGCACCCACAGAAAGGGTCACTCACGGTGAATTTTCACCTTTGCTTCCAGGAGGGCTCTACAACTCAGCCCATTCATGCCTTAGCTTTTCCAGCTGAGAAGCAGAGCAAGGACAAAAACCACATATTAATTTCACAGCTGTTGTTATTGCTGGGCAATACTAAAGGGAAAATGAGGGTTCTCAAGGAAGCCAGACCTCAACCTGTGCTGTTAATAAAGCTGCACTGCTCCAGTTAATGACTAAAACATCATTCCCATCCTGAACTAATGCAGGGAACAGCCACCAAATCCATTCTGTTGGAACGGCTCCAGAGGAGGCTACAAGGATGATCAGAGGGCTGAGGCACCCTCCATATGAGGACAGGCTGAGAGAACTGGGGTTGCTGAGCCTCGAGAAGGATCCGAGGAGACATTATAGGGACCTTCCAGTACCTGAAGGGGCTACAGGAAAGCTGGGGAGGGTCTGTTTACAAAGGTGTGTAGTAATAGGATGAGGGGGAATAGGTATAAACTGGAGAAGGGCAGATTGAGACTAGACATAAGGTGGAATATCTTCACGATAAGGGTGGGGAGGCCCTGGCCCTAGTTGCCCAGAGCAGTGGTGGCTGCCCCATCCCTGGAGGTGTTCCAGGTCAGGTTGGATGGGCCTTGAGCAGCCTGATCCAGAGGATGATCTTTGAGGTCCCTTCCAACCCAAACTATGCCATGATTCTCCCTGCTGCAGCTTCCCCCGCTGCCCGGCACCCTAGGGGATCACCCCCGGGGAGGAAGGTGCCGCCTCCCCTCCGTGGGGTAGCCCTGCCCCAGCCCGCAGGGTCCGCCCACGAGCTCCCACGGGCTGCCTCGCCCCCTCTGGCCACGCCCCCCGCAGCGCTGCTAGCCACATGACAGCACCGCTATGATCCCCGTGGCCACGCCCCCCCCCCGCCCCCTCAGCCGTCTGCCGGACTGACCAGCTGTCTGTCCTGCCGCGCCTCTCTGGCCACGCCCCCTATTAACCACGCCCCCTCTGGACACGCCGCCACAGCGCCCGGCTGCCCAGTTGACAATGTCCCGTGGCCACGCCCTCTCCTCCGCCGCTCTCCCCGCCTGGCTGCCCACGTGACGCGCGGCGCGCCGACCGACGTGGCCCTCGGCCAATGGCGGCGCGCGGGGGCGGGCCCGGAGCGCGGCCGGGGCGAAACCTCCCCGGGGCGGCCGGGACTGAGGTGCTGCGATGGAGGAGGCCGAGCCGAACGAGCGCAGCCCCTTGCTGGGCAGCGGGGAGCGCGGCCGGCCGGGCGGTGGCGGCGGCGCTTTCCACGGGCGGCGTCTGGCCTGCGCCGCCGTGCTGCTGGCCGAGCTGCTGGAGCGCGTGGCCTTCTACGGCATCACCTCCAACCTGGTGCTGTTCCTCAACGGGCCGCCCTACGACTGGGAGGGGGCCCAGGCCAGCCAGGCCCTGCTGCTCTTCATGGGCATCACCTACCTGGTGTCGCCTTTCGGCGGCTGGTTGGCTGACGCCCTGCTGGGCAAGTTCGGCACCATCCTGCTGAGCATGGCGCTGTACCTGCTGGGCATGCTGGCCTTCCCCGTCATCGCCGCCCCGCACACCCGGCAGGGCCTCTGCGGGGACATCCCCTTGTTCCCCGTGGAGAACTGCTCATCTCCGGCGGTGGTCAACGCCACCGCTGCGCCTTGCTCCCAGGTGGGAGCCACCCGCTACTGTGCCACCGCCACCTTCGTGGGACTGGTCCTCGTGGGGCTGGGCGTCGGGTCGGTCAAGGCCAACATCACCCCTTTTGGGGCAGACCAGGTCGAGTATTACTTGGTAGCTGACAGAGGGTTTGTGAGCACTGAGCTGAACCAGAGGGCGGCTGTCGGTCACGCTGAGGGGCTTGATTTGGTGGGGTGGGTGCTGTACCTACCAATGCACAGTCTCTTGAGGTGTGAAGTCTCGGAGAGAGTCAAGTCATCTGGCTTTGTGCCCTGTGTGATGGAAGCTGTGAAGTCGTGCCCTGCTTGCTATGGTTTTGGTGTCTGTGTGCTGTTTGATCTCTTATGGCCACTGGTTTCCTGGTAGCCCTGCCTTGCTTGTGGTGCCTGATTTAGCTAAGCCATCACCATCTCAAGGAGTTGGGTTGAGTACTTGATGGCCATTAATGGTTTGTTAATTACCCACCATTGTCGAGTTAGTACCCATTTTATTTCCGGCCTCAGAGCTCATCAGGTGAAACCTGATCAAGAGTTTAACTTTGACAAGGATGGTGCTGTCCTTCTAGGGTAGCTGTCAGAGCTCGGCCTTTTGTCATCCTGTGAAAAATGAAAGCCAAAGAACAAACTTTTTATGCTTTAGGTACTCTCTGTGTCCTGCACTGTGCCCTTGAGTGGGATTTTTGTGCAGACTGATGGTATGGCACGTGATAGATGGGAAAGCCCTCTCAACATGGGAAATGTTTTACCTGGGTTGTTCTCGTAAGAACGTGTCCTGCCAAATGACCTTACCAAGATCCACTTCAGTGATATAATTCATTACATCACCACTGCAGAGCCAGGTATATTTGGGAGATAATTTCTAGTTTAGTATCAATTGGAATGCGCTGATGTATGTATGTTTTTGCAAAGCTTACGCTAAGGTGGTATGCTGACTGCAGGTGTTGAGTTAGAGTGTAACTTGTGCTTTACAAACTGAGAATTTTGTATGCTTAGGTAGGTACTGGGCAGCATTTCCAACCAAACTTCTTGGTGACAAAGCAAGGAAGACACTTCCAATCCTATTATGTGTCTGTTCACTGGCCCATTGAGTTGTGGTCAATGCAAGTATCAGAAATGCCATTAAATTCTTTGTAAGAGGTGGGATCTACCACAGTATCCTTGCCAAACATACCTCTGTTCTCTGCTCTGCGGTTTACATTTGTCGTTCTTTGGCATTTCATATATTACAGTTTATGGTGTTCTGGGTGAAAGGCAGTATATAAATGTAAAACATTATTATAGCCTGGGATTGTGTGTCCCCAGTGTATTTGCTCTGTTTAAGACAGCGTGAGCCCATCAAGTGGAATAGCTTTAATATGACTTTATCTGGTAAGGTGTTTTTCAAAACTGACTCCTTATCCCCAGAACACTTTATGAACGTTAAATATAAGAGATAAATAATGGCAGGAGCAGAGCAAAAGAAGAACCATTGCCAATGGAAGCATAGCTGTTGTAGCTGGGTTTTTTTTAAAGGGTTTCCCCCCAGGGTTTCATGGAAAGCAGGTTTGGGCTAGGCTCGCAGAGAATTCACAATGATTTATGTAGAGTGAAGCAAAAGAAATACTCCTTTCTGGTTCATAATAATCAGTGGAGCTCTGCTGAGGACTAAATTTTTCTCTTTTTTTCTGGCTTATCTATTGTTAAATATATTACAGCATGCCACTTACCTTACTGTGCGCTTTGGGGCCCTCTTGGGTGCCTTCTACCTACCTTGGAATGTAGCAAACTGCTGGGTAGATGGATACATGTTGCTGAGGATAAAGTCTCTCCCACAGTTGCATTCCTGGGGGGACCACGATACAATGCAAACATGTTTTGGCTGGACGTGTGCTGATAAGATTTGTCCTCTGTCCCTTGAATACCAGTTAGAGCAAAATATGTATTTTATGTCATGTACTTTAGCTNTACTTACCTTGTGCGGTTTGGGGCCCTCTTGGGTGCCTTCTACCTACCTTGGAATGTAGCAAACTGCTGGGTAGATGGATACATGTTGCTGAGGATAAAGTCTCTCCCACAGTTGCATTCCTGGGGGGACCACGATACAATGCAAACATGTTTTGGCTGGACGTGTGCTGATAAGATTTGTCCTCTGTCCCTTGAATACCAGTTAGAGCAAAATATGTATTTTATGTCATGTACTTTAGCTGGCATGAAGCACCTCACAGTTAATTACATTTCGTTGCATATCTCTTAGGAATTACAATGTACTTTTAAAATTTATTTTTAATGAATGGGGTATAATTTGGGTAGAGAACCCAAGGGTATTGAGGTTTTTTTTATTTAGAAGAAAATAATCAGTTTGTGGAAAACTGGAAGCTAAATTCTAATGCTTGTTTTCTTCTGGAGTTAAAAGGATGTAGGTTCTTCATTTCTGTGAAGTGGATGCTTTTAGAAGTGTTGTTTCAGGTGACTAAGTAAACTTAGGATAGAGTAACTTTTGCCAGTGAGCTTAGCAAATAAAGTTTCTGCAAACTAGATATAGATCAGCTTTACTTAACTGTCTTAACAAATAAGAATCATTCTTCTAGACTGATCCACCATACAGGACTATATCGGAACAGAAGGTTCTCAGAATAGTCTTTATAATCATGTGATGTGTATAACCTGGCACTTTCCAGTTCCCCTTTTTAGTGTGAGTGTTCTGCGGTCCCTTCCTGTTCTGTGTAGCAGTTTGCGACTTTACATAGTTAGGAAACAATGTGATCATCTCTCATTATTGTGAAAGCTGGTTTAGCTTCAAACCCAAAGCCAACACTAGGAGTAGACCACTGATCTACTCTCAGCTATAATAATTGTTCTCATTATAGATTAATCTCGTTTGGGTTATGGTGATTAGAGATGATAATTTGAACCCACAATATATCTCCTTTCTGAATTGCCATTGTGGTCATTAGATCTGTCAGTCCATAACCTGCCAAAAATCTTCTTGCTTTGCTAAAGCTGTTGTGATGGAAGCATTGCCAGAGGCAGGATGGTGTTGGAAGTTGCTGTTATAAAGATGTATTTAGAGTGATTTTTCAACACGTTTTTTTGTAGAACTTAGACTTTCCAACCTCTGGGGAAGGATGGGGGACCTTGTATAAAGAATTGAAAGTCATTAACTGCAAGTTGCTTTGATGTTGTGGTTGAACTTTGGAGGCTGTGGAGGTCTAAGACTGTAGATACGAGTGTGAAAACTGAAGTTGTGGCACTGGTATGGGCAGTACCAGTGTGTTTCTGACAAAAGAAATAGACACGGCGCTAGTGAGAAGCAGCAGACTTGAAATGTAGATTGGCAACATTTTAACAGAAGAATCTGAAATTATGTAATTACTGAATAATTCTGTATTCTGTTGTTACTGAGCTCTCTCCAGATGCTCTCAAAGAATAACTGATATCTGTAGTGATGGATTGGAAGGTCAGAGTTCTGTAAAATTAAGTTTTACTATGGTGCTGTCATTAGGCTTTCTTTTGTAGGCTAAGGAGAAGGGCAAGTTTGTCCATTTCCATACTTGCTCTGTTATGTGGCTGCTCGTGTATTTGGCTGGGATAAGTTTGAGGGATTTTGTCACTTTTGTCACTTGTGACTGTCAGTTGATTGCAGGAACAAACGAAATCTGCTAATGTCAGTAACAATCTTCTTTTTCCTTTTGTGTGAGTGAAATAGGAGATCATAGCTTTGGATCTGTCATGACGTGAAGAGAGAGAGGGGGAAGATAATGACATACTGGAACTTGGAAGTGTTGGGGTTTAGGAAATATTTGATCATTAGCAGATGATGTCAGAAATCAGTTGTCACATTGCAGTGGCAGTCACCAGATAAGCTAGCTGCAGCAAAAAAAAAAAAAAAATCGTGTGAATAACATTTTCTTTGAAACTGATGTAACTGTGGAGAGCTAGGAAATTACTTTGTGACAAAACAAAACATCTTAACACAGGAACTATGCAGAAGCAGTGATGTATGTGTAGATTCCTGGCTCTGTACATAGAAATCTGGAGAATCTGATAGACTCTTATTGTTCAAAGCTCTGTTGATTTGTTGGAGGGGTTTCAAGCCATACAAACTGCTTTGGTTAGTACTTGGATCATCTTCTAAGAAAGATGTTGGGTTTGGAAAACCCAGGGGATTTCTTTTAGGAAGTGATGGTCTGTCATCTAAGTTGGAATGAGGTCTAGGTATTAACCTTATGTGCTCTGGAAGCTGCTGTTGGTCAGGTACTTGTAGTGACTTTTCATAGGTGGTGTAACTGAACGGCTAGTTACTCTTCTTCTCCTCCTTTGTTTTGGTTGCATTTAATATTTTGTTCTGATTGTAAGGTGTTAACTGTATATCCTGAATGAATTTAGAGACTGCAGGGCAGAGTTATGTGACTGATGTGTCCTCTGCTGAAAGTGCCTGTAAATAACCTAGTGATTACACAGTTCCCATAACATAGTGTTCCAGGCACTCGGGATACTTTATCATGAAAACTGTGGTTGTGATTACATCTCATCTGACCATAATCAGCTTGATATGTGTTTTGTATTAGAAATTTTAATTTTGAGAACTAATCCTTTACTAGTTTGAAATCCAGTGCTGTGGTGTTCCTAGTTATAAAACTCAGAATGTCACCGTGCTTTTCTTTCTGCATTTGGATTAGCTGTATCTGTAGGGTAGCTCCCAGATATGTCAAGGGACGCATCTTTTGGACAGTTGAAAAATCAAGTGTTAGGGTAGATTTTCTTCTGCAAAGGTTGTTAGATGTCTTGAAAGTGGCAAGATTATTGTATTTCCTCTTTTGAGGCCCTCTTGAAAGCAGGCGGTGTTGGCATGTGGCCACCGAGCAACAGAGCAACTGTGGCCAGAATGCATAGAGTTGTTTCCTTCTGTAATGCCTGTATTGTGGGGATTTTTGGTATGGGTTTTTTGCCTGGTCTGATGGAGTGGTGATAGTTTGGTGTGTTGTTTGTTTACTTTTTATTTAAAATTTGCCCTATAGCTTAAAAGAGGAAAAATTAGGGCAATAGGGATGCTCCTTGCACAGTGCAGTTGGTCATTGCGTATTTTTATTTAAGTAAAAGCTCTACTGTATTGTTCCCTAATGTTCTTTGAGAAGGATGTGGTGTCCCATTTAGTAGAGAAAAAAGGCGTGAAAGGTTGGAAGAATGCAGGACAGTGAACTGGAGAGTCAAGACTGGGTATTGGGCAGTGGGAGATGATCTAAACAAGAGACGAGTGTTCAACACTGGTGTGGAAAATGTCTGAATCTGAGCTAATGTGCAGAACAGTGTATTACTTAGAGCAAATGAATTGCATGTATTGGATACTGGCTAATGTTCATTTGTGTCAGGGCTCATTAGGAGCAGTTTTACTTTATTCAGTGATGGGAGCCTTGCACTCCAGCCATGGTGTTTCGCTGATATTATTTGTGTTTTCCTCATGTAAGGGGTCTGACTAAATCATGGTAAATCTAAGTAGGTGAATTTTTCATACTTTTTAGGCACTACTGCTGTCTTTAAGCTGTTTTGTTATGATGGGAACAAAATCTTTTAAACTTGGGGTGCTGATTGATGAGAAGCTTGACATAAGCCAGCAAAGTGCACATGCAACCCAGAAGGCCAACCCTGGGCTGCATCAAAAGCAGCGTGGCCAGCAGGATGAGGGAGGGGATTCTGCCCCTCTATTTCTCTCTTGAGAGACTTTACCTGGAGTGTTGTGTCCAGTTCTGGAATCCTCAACATAAGGAGATGAAACAGATAGATCTGGTCCAGAGGAAGCTCCAAAGATGATCAGAGGGTTGGAGCACCTCCCATCCGAGGACAGGGTGAGAGTTGAGGTTGTTCAGCCTGGAGAAGAGAAGGTTCCAAGGAGACCTTCTAGTGACATTCCAGTACCTGAAGGGGCTGCAAGAAAGCTAAGGAGAGACTGTTCACAAAGGCTTGTGGTGGCAGGACGAGGGGCAATGGGTATAACCTGGAGAGGGGCAGATTTAGACTAGACATAAGGAGGAATTTCTTCATGATGAGAGTGGAGAGGCTCTGGCACAAGTTGCCCAGGGAAGCTGTGGCTGCTCCATCCCTGGAGGTGTTTGAGGCCAGGCTGGATGGGCTTTGGGCACCTGATCCAGTGGGAGGTGCCCCCGCCCATGGCAGGGGGGCTGGAACTGGATGATCTTTAAGGTCCTTTCCAACCCAAATGATTCTATGATTTTGACTTTCAGTGCAGGGACGTGAAACCCTTAGCCCACAGGAGAGGTACAATTCATGACCCACACCTTGTGCTTTGTTTTCCTGCTGCAGTTGCTGGTAGGATGTTAAGAACATAACAAAGTTAGTGGTGCTGGTACCACTAGGAGAGTGTTGCTATGCGTGAGTGCAGGTGAAATGGAGCAGAGGGAGTGATAGATGTTTCTTTCTGCTTGGGTGATCGAAAATAATGCAAGCATAAGAGGGGAAAGAAGAATTCCTGCTGTTTTGTGGAAAATAAAATAACATTGTAGTGGTTTTCTTCTTTGTTGCTTATTAAATTGTAGCATCTACTTATGAACAGAGTAAACCAATCTATTTGTCATACAGCTCAAGTAATAGCCAGCAAAGGGAAACTTTGAGTAGCCTGCTGTAAATGTAATATAGCTAAGATATGGACAGCTGATGTGATGTGTGAAAGGAACTACGATTGCTTTTTAAATCTGCCGTGTTTTCTGGTTTTGTTAAGATATCTTCCTGGTTTTTCCACTTAGACAAGATATTCTACGAGCTAACTCAGCAGGAAATTTTTTTTAGTTATTAATGTTTGTGGATAAAATTCCATAGTGATATATCAGACATGGCTATGACGTGATTTTTAGTGTGTATACATACTTTGACAAGGAAGCAGAAAATGGATTCTTTTCATTGTAAGTCTGTGCTTTTTCTGTCTCTTGAGCATTACATTTGGTTTTGGCTGCTCTTTCAAAAAGGTTACTGGAGATGGGGAGGGAAATTTCAGGGAGGGGCCACAGACATGGCCAGTAGTTTCCATGCAAGGAATTGTGGAACTGTCTACAACTTCCTATCTCTGAAAAGGCAGCTAAACAGAAGATGTGACTGTGGTTTGTGGAAACAGTGATCAGTGGGAGAGAGGCAGGAGTGGACCAGGCACGGCAAAAGCTCAGCTGGATTCTGTTGTTTCTTGGAACTAGGTAAAACGAGTGAGGCTACTGCAGGGCAGGTTCAGCACAGGCAAAGGAAGGTGGTTCCTGACCATGTGTAATTAGCTGGGGAACTGTTTGCCACAGGGTATTACAGATTCTACAAGCTGACCTGGGTTCAGAGGCAAGCTGGACAAGTTCATGCAGAGATCTGCTGCATTTATTAAGCAGATAGAAGCCATCCTTGGTTCAGAAAGTTTCTTGTGAGTCAGTGGTTGGAGGCTGGGGCAATACTTGATGGAAGCAGCATACTGTGCTTGCCCCTGCTCTTACTTTATCAGAGTTTGCTTTCATCTCCCAGCTTTTCTTTTTTATGTATGAGCGAGGTCATTTGTTGGAGGGAGGATGGGATGTAATCTTCCTTGTAGAAAGTATAAGAGAACTGAGATTTTATCAAGTTTCCTTTTCTTCGTCATAAAATAGATTGCTAACTCTTCACATGAGTTGGAATCCTAACTTGATAACTACTGCAGGTGGTGACTCAAAATTAGGAAATGAGTACCAAGTTGAAACTAGAAAGGGAGAATTTCTTGTGTTTAGGCTCCGGGATTGTAATATTTGAAATGGTAGCAAACCTACCTAAATGCCTAACAATGCTGTTAATTATGCATAGGAATATGTTCATTAATATTTCTTTTGTTAGGCTTGGTTGAATGATACAGATGGGTTTGTGCACCACTGAGAAACCTGAAGCTGTAAATCAGAACTGACAGTGTTAAAAACTTACTTCAAGACCCAGCTTGCTTTTCATATTGCAAACTAAACACAAATCTTTTGAAGATCTGGCAAGTGAGGAAGGGAAACTTGCAATTAGAAATCAAAAACAACTGACTCGGCAGGACTGGTGCATGGCACAGACTTGCTAGTCACTGTTAATGGCCTTTCAGTTATGAAACAGTGACAAATGCAGTATTATGGATTCTCCTACAGACTAGTTGATCTTTTTAATGTATTTCAAATTTTAACTTGCATAATTTCTCTTACATCACATCTTATGAGTGATGCTGGGTTCCTGTGACTTAATTACAAGACACGAGGTGACTTATGGTAGGCAATACAGAATAAAGAGCGATGATGAAAACTGTACGAGGTAATTCTATAAACCACGGCTCTCTTCACTTTCACTGGAAAGACACTGAGAGCCTCATGCAGAAAAATGTCACTATAAACAGCGCTGACTTAATAGAGGGGTAAGTGTTTACTGCAGCCTTGTGACATCTCAGGCAACCCAAATTTATTTATTTTTTTCTTGAAAGGTCAGAATGACAAGTCTTCAATTTATGTTCTGATGAGAGGCATTAGGACTGTGTTAAAATTTTAATTTGTGATTTAATTACCAAGTAATCATTTGAGTCGAAGAAAATGGAATGTGGTTGACTACTATGTGTATGCAGTTGGAAGAAGCAATTACTGCGATCTACTAATATATGAATTTTTAGGCAGCTTAACTTTTTGTTAACAAAAACTGAGTTATTTCAACTTCCGTGTGGATTATGGGACTCAAAACTGAGCGAGCTCTGTCTAGAAAAATGATCAAATGAGAGAGAGTTCAGTAGAAATAGTAACAATGTCTAAGGGGAAGCTATGTAGCATTGTATGACTTTTTTTATCCCTGTGCTGAGCTTCTAGGTGGTCAATAATGTAATGGGGTAGCTCGGTAAGGTGTCATTTCATCAAATACCATGCTTGTCCAGAACACTTAAATCATTTCAGTATGACTCTTAAATTAAACCTAAGCTCTTCAGTGCATTGAACTTGATTGAATTCTATTAAGCAGGCTTCATTTTCTTCAGAAATTGAATGACTTGTTTTTAATCTTTTCCAGGTCAAAGATCGGGGTCCAGAAGCCACCAGAAGATTTTTTAATTGGTTTTATTGGAGCATTAATTTGGGAGCTATTCTTTCTCTGGGAGGCATTGCATACATTCAACAGAATGTGAGCTTTGTTATTGGATATAGTATCCCAACAGTTTGCATTGGGATTTCATTCATGGTTTTCTTATGTGGTCAGAGTTTCTTCATCACAAAACCGCCTGATGGTAGTGCCTTCACAGACATGTTTAAAATTCTCTCATATTCTTGTTGCTCAAGAAAGAGACATGTGGAACGTTCAACTAATAGGTTTGTAATGAGCTCTTTTGTACAGTCTGAATTCAGTGAATCAGCCTAAGAATTGGAACTAGTTAGCTCAGACTAGCTGGCAGTAAGTCACTCTAAAGAATACCCTAGAATGTGCCGTTTTGCTTTGGGAACTCAAACTGGAAAATTGGAGTCCTGGAGATAATTTCTGGGAGTTCTGGGGATTAAAGAGGCGCACAATTTGACATCGCTGCATCTTGATGCTGCAAGATCAAGTCTGCTGTTTTCCACTGAATGCTATGTCTTGCAAGTTCAGAGTTTCTGAAGGAGTTAACATAACCAAAGTGTGCTGCTTTTAAGCATTAGCTAACTTTCTTTTCTATTTAGATATGTTTATGGAGTGCCTTCTGATTTGAAAAGCACTATCATCTGCATTTGATGTTGTAAATGGCTTGATGGGCAGCCAAAATGTGTAATGGCCTTTTTGTTTTCAAGAGGTTACTCAACTCTCAAGGGAAACCCATGGAATACTGGTGCCTGGATTTAGTCACTGCTGATAAGCATGGTCAGGTGCCACCTCTACGACAGGCTTTCATGTATTCAGATTATAAAACAATTCAGTGAATTAGAATAACCTATATTTTGTGATTCTGTTAAGCTTTGCATGTTGCAGTGCCAGGTATTTATGCATGGTGATGGGAGGTTGGGAAGATAAGGAAACCTTTAAAATGGAAGTTCTCAGCTTGTGCTTTCACCCCTTTATGATCCATTCAGGCCTAGTTGCTTTGCTCATAAGAGTAACTTATTTTGGAAATGTATGAGCTTTTTATAGTGAAAAGACGTGCCACAAGTTTGACAGTTAAGTCAGTTTTTGTTGTTGTTTAACGATTCAAATTCTTTTCAAAAGCGAAAGCCAAGGAGTCCTTCAGCAGCCTCGCAAGCAAAGTCTGTTTGAGATGGCCAAGCTGTCTCGGGGGGGCCCATTCAGAGAAGATAAAGTAGAAGATGTGAAAGCTCTTGTCAAGATTATCCCAGTCTTTTTGGCTTTAATACCTTACTGGACAGTGTATTTTCAAGTGAGTAATTCCACATGATTTATTCTAAAAGTCAATTTCTAATACAAGGGTGCTAACTTCTTCCCTCAGCTGCATGAGAAAGGTCTTGGGCACTAGCTGGAAGCTGCAGTTCTGAGGCTGTGCTATAAATCTAACTCCTCTCTGAATACCACCCCCAAGAGCAGTTACCTGGAGGAAACACACAAAGGCTTTATGAGGGAAACTGTTCTATAAGGTTTACTTACAGTTAGCATTCAGTTGCTGTTATTCTAGAGAAGGTGAACATTGAAGAGAATTTTTCACAGCTCTGGTATTACCTATTTGTTTAAGATACATGTGCAGTAATGTTAATTCCTTTTCTTTCACACATCTGGGGTTAAAAATCATTTTAACAACATTATGTTAGCAAAAATATTGTTGTGTGATAGTAGTTTCTTCTGAATTTTTTATTTGCTAGATAAAATTGATGTGGAAAACTGCATTAGTGTCCCAATATGCCCAAATATCTGATACCGTACTTTTCATCATAAATATGAAACTTATCCTGAAGTTGAGAGGTGAAATATGGCTACTAAGAATGCTTTCAAAGAATATCAATAATAATTCAACTCATCTTTCCTGTTACTAGATGCAGACAACTTATGTATTGCAAAGTCTCCATCTGAGAATTCCTGAAATATCAAATGTCACCAACTCTATTCATACGGTAAGTAGGGCAAACCAAGTGAAAGTGAAAAGTATGTTTTCTTTTGTTGAGATCCAAAATAAGTATTGTACAAAAATTCCAGAAAGTTAAGTTAGTGGCTAAAGGGAATCAGTGGCCACAGAAATTAGGCATTTAGAAGCATAAGGCCTGAAGGGGCTGGAGAACAGGCCTTATGAGGAACAGCTGAGAGAGCTGGGGGTGTTTAACCTGGAGAAGAGGAGGCTGAGGGGAGACCTCATTGCTCTCTCCAAATGCCTGAAAGGAGATTGTGGAGAGGAGGGAGCTGGGCTCTTCTTGCACCTGGGGCACAACAACCCTATGCAGAGCTACAGACTGGGTGAGGTCTGTTTGGAGAGCTGCCAGGAGGAGAGGGACCTGGGGGTGTTGGTCGACAGCCGGCTGAACATGAGCCAGCAGTGTGCCCAGGTGGCCAAGAAGGCCAATGGCATC
>WAAB01008294.1:1815-14820 GCA_013389865.1 Piaya cayana
ACGACTTATGTACTGGAAACTATAACTACATTTTCAATGAAATTATTGTAATAATAATAATAATAATAATAATAATAATAATAATAATAATGTAATAAAATATATACAAATATATGAGATTTTGCACCCCTCAACCCTCAATCACTGTACATCAACACAAATGCAGTAAAGCAGACATGGATCCGCAGCTAGGAGGGAGTTGAGCTCAGGAACCGACTTCAGGAGCACAAGGAGCAACCAGACCAACGAGGTCCTTGCTGGACATCAGCCATCGCAGAGAGGGCAAGACCCTTGTGATTTCTCAATTTTATACCGAGTACAACTTCTATGGGATGGAATCCTCTGTTGGTCAGTTTGAGGTCACCTGTGCTGTCTACCCCTCCTATATATGTATATCTTAATTTAGAGATAAAAGTAGAAAGATGGGTAGTGCCTAATCATTCCAGCTTCTTGCCATTAGAGTAAATTGGCTGTGATGCTTTGCTCTGCTTTCTAATAGCATCATTCAGGTAATTCTTTATGGAGAAAAGGCACATAAGCAAGGGCAAAGTTCAGTAAACTCCTTGTGTTATATTCAAGGTAAAGATGTTAAGCATTCAAATGAATCAGTGAAAGACCTGTAGAATAAAGCTTCTCAGATTTGCTGAATCTAGAAAAATTCTCACTGATATTTTAACCTTTGAACTGAACATATGGCTGCAAGCCTTCACAGACACTATCTGTGCTCTGATTTACCTTATATCAGGGGTATTTTTTCCTTCTAAAGATCCTTACAGGCTTATGCAACCCATACCCAAACATATGTTCTCATTATGCAGTAGTTTGTTTCCTACATAATTTCCCTTCTTTAAGAGAATAACACCTCTCTCACCTGAGTGAGATTTTTCATTAAAATAATGAGCCATGTAGCACCTTGAATGGTGTAATTAACTTAAGATCACAGAACGCTTTAAAAGTTAGAATTTCAACATCCTACAAGCAAAAGTTTTTAAATGCTATTATTCCCTTTTTTCCAAGAGATTTGAATTGAAGCTGACTAGAGTTCACTCAACTTTCTACTTGGAAAAAATTCTGCATAAGGAATTTGCTGATGAGGTCCCAGTAGTAGCTCAGACTCTTCACTGACTGCATATGGTTGCTAGGTGTCTTGATCTAGAAAGAATTTTTATCTATATCCCAAGTAATATAACTGCTATGCCAGGCACCTGTAATAAGCAATCTGGCTCTTCTGCTTGTTCCCCTCCTTCAGCTATTGCCCTCAGACCACGAGTGGCACAGCTGAGCAAGTATTAAATCTGCAAGAGCTGCACAAGGTAACATCCACCTCTGTGACATTGTACTATCCTTTCGAGGAAAGAGCCTCTTTCCCAAGGCCTGTGCTCCAGAGCCATGATTGAACCCATGAATTTTTCTTGACTTTAGGCAGCATGATAATAAAAAAAATCTTCTGTATCTCTTCATGGAGTACTTGACAACCAGACTCATTTATGTCATACATATTTATTAATTTTAAGAGCTTTTTGGAAGTCATTTGATAGTTCATTTAACATACTTGTATTATTAGCCTTGAATGCTTATTTGCAGCGCTGCTAATTGTTACTAGGGTGTATTAGAATTATATGAAAATCTTTCTACATATGAAGTCAGAATGCAAGCGAATGTGAAGAATATATTAATACATTTGTAAATATGTATTTTTCTATAAAGTATGTGTACACACATGAATACTTTTATTAACCATCTTGCAGTCTTGAGGTATTATATCTTAAATAACATTTTGGAACTCTGCATCCCATAACAATAACCACATAAATTTGCATGGTCATTTATCAAGAGACTTTAGCCCGGGGGACAGGAGATACCTACAGAAAAGTTGACCTCATCTGACTTAACCTTTTACATTATCTTTATAATTAGTGATCATAAGCCATAATTTTTAGATGGAAAAATATCTTCTACCATATCTAGTTGTATTCTTTAGATGAAACTTGGACATGTCTATACAAGTAGTTGAGAAAAAAATGTCTATTCTATGAGTAAGACAAAATCTTCTTCTGGACTTAAAAACAAGTCTGTTTTCCAGTCCTTCTGGTAAATCTATGGAGATGGAGATCTTTTAGGATTGAAGGCTTATTTGCAATAGTGATGGACTTCAGAGTTACTAAAAATTTCTGTTATCCTTCTTCTTGTGAAGTGATATCTCTTCATATTAGAATGTACCTATTTCTGTGAAAAGTCCCTATGAAAGTTTCTAGTCAAAATAAGAGCAAAAGGAAGCCATCTAAACAAAATGCAACTCTGTAGAGAGGGACATGTGGAAAGAAAGACTGAAGCAAGCTAAAAAATAAGGAAAGTAAGCAAATAATGTCAAGATTTCCAAAGGCAGAATATTTGGATTTGAGTTCTGAGAAAAACACAAAGATTGTTGCTTTTTTTTGTGTGTCTTTCTGTCTTAAAGGACTGTAGAATATGTGAGCTTCTCAATGCTGACAGTGATAATAATAGTAACAATGAGTTTTCATATAACTGTGAGATGTTTTCCCTTAAATCCTCTATAATTTTTTAGGCTAAACCCTTTGAATATTTTCATACAATTTTTTTTCTGGTGAGTCTTCTGGTTTTAAACAGCAAAACAAGGGAAACTGAAGAAAATAGAAAATTTCTGCGTCGCCTACAAGATGGAAAGTAAAAAGCATGAACAGTTAGAAGGCTATCTTCTGACTTCATTACCCACTGAGCTACTTCCATTGGCAAGCGACAATGACAAAAAAAGAAGCTGCTTTATGTTATTGTCACCATCCTGTCTTTTTGCAGATAGCGTTATCCAAAATAGATGTGTGCGCCTGAAAGATTAGTCCTGGGTTTATATGCATAATGTATCAACATCATTGCACAGCTCCAAGCGTAGTTAATTTTTATTTAAAATGAAGAAGCATAATGAAGACTGTGCGCTCTAAATGTCATAAGGAACTGCCTGCATGTATTACCCATTTTCAGTTTTGATGATTTATGCGATGGACATCATAAGCATGCTGTGAAAAGTGAAACCTGGAGACTTGAAACATATGAAGCTGAATACTGCAAAGGACTCTGGCATCTGAGCTACTCTGAGAAATGATTTGATTTTACTGTTATGAAGGTGAAAGCAAAATCATTTTCCTTAGGTTTATGCTTTGAATTACTATAACATCCACACTTAGATTTGCTTGTTCTGATGTCAAGGTTACAATGGTAACTTTAAGAGTAACCTTAGCACAAAATTTTATTTCAGTGATTGGGAAATTCTTTTTTAAACAAGTCTTCATTACAGAATGTATTCTTAATCACAATACTCCTCTATACATGAGTCATCTCCAAAAAGCCGCATACTTAAAAGAGGTGTATAATTAAAAGTATTATCCATGGCCATTAGGAAATGTTCTTCTTATTAGAGCTGCAGAATGCTGGCTGAAGAATTACATGGGCCTGTTGGGAGTATGGTTAATGTATTAACATCTCTGGTTAAGTCTATACTAACCAATTGTAAATGTTATATATCATTTTTAATTTGTACATTCCTGAGGGATGAAAGTTTTATAGTGCATCCAGCTGTGAACCAGAGCCCCTCAGTGCTGTCATGCTAGTGTTAGCTGCACTCTACAAATGTCAGAAGTGATTGTGAATTGTGGTTTATGATCCTTCTTTCTGTCATTATAGCAGTTTAGCTCTAACTCAAGGATGTTGTTTTGCAAGTAAAGATCATAGAATCATAAAATCAGAGAATGGTTTGAATTGGAAGGAAACCTTCAAAGATCATCTTGTTCAAATCTAATTCCCCTNGTGACTACAGGCACTGGCGAAAAGTCTCCATCTTTCTTATAAGTTACCTGTATACGTTAACAAGGTGCTATAAGGTCTCCCCTGAATGTTCTTCACTCCAGGCTGAACAACCTCAGACCTTCCTCATAAGAAATGCACTTCAGCCCTCTGATAATTTTTGCGGCCCTTCTCTAGACCCCCCTCAAAAGGTGCTGGGGTGCCTAGAATATGGGGCCACAGATGTTCAAGGAGAGGATAAAACCCACAAATATTCACCAGAATAGGACATGCTCTGGGGGAAAAAAAAGGAACAGGGGAAGTTAATCCTCTGTGTTTTGAAGACCAAAGTCTTTTGCAGTATGTCTTTGCAGGCTTTAACAAACACAAGGTTTTTAGACTCATCATGAGGGTTACAGAATGAAAGTCCGATGCTTGTACCAGGCAGGACATGAGATCTGCTGAACCTGTCTGAGCTCAAAAATATCTGAAACCCATACAGTGAGAATCATCTGTCAGATGAACTGAAATAGATAGGCATCCCATGGATTATAAATAATACTTAAGGTAACAGTTAGATGTATGGAAGTTGAATTAAATTTGCTTAGGAAAATACACATCTGGCATTTCAGCATATTTTTCACCAAATGTAACAAGACTGTTTCAGTGCAAGTTTTCTTATTATCATTTAATATTATAGACAATATAATCTCAGCTAGTATAATGCAGCATCGCCCCAATGAAATCAGCAGAGCTACACTGATTTCTAGCTACTGACGATCTCATCCTGTATTTTAGCATTAATAAGCTTAGAAAAGCTATTTCTTCACAAGTAGGAAAGCTAATTGTCTGACCTTTCAGCCTCACCCCTTTTTATAGCTATCTTGGGGATCTGCAGAGAAGAATTATGAGAAACAACCCATCTCAGGACGGGGTTAGTGAACCTCTGTGCCACTCAGATTTCTCTGAGCACAACTATGCTGTCCAAGGGGTCATGGTGCCCGGGCAGCTGTTGCTGAAGCTGTTGTATTTCATGTTGCAGACATGAGACGGCTCCAGAACTGACTTTTAGCGTCTGGTGTGCAGGTTGGGCCTGGGAGTTCAAGGGGAACCATCTTTGGCCTTTCTTGTCACAGCATGAAAACTGCAATCCCTAGATGGGTTTATGCTCATCTTTTAAATGCTTTTCACTTTGTGGGCTGGACGGAATGGCTTTCAAGCAGCCATATTTGAATCAATTCAGAAATTTTTGCTGGTAGTTTTGACAAACTTCTTCCTAAAACCAAAACATTTCCACTTAGACGTACATTTAAACCCACATATTTTAAAACAATCATAGAATCATAGAACAACCAGGTTGGAAGAGACCCACTGGATCATCGAGTCCAACACATACATCTCATATTCTCCCTCTCCATTCATGTTGTAGTTACTGGCAGCTAATCTTACGTTTCACTACAAGTCAAATAAGATAATTTTTTCTCTGAAGTTACTGGGGCAGAACTTAATCAATCTTCATCCCCTTAGCCAGCCTAGATCCTGCTGTGTCTTTGGGTCTTTTCAGTCCTGTTCCCTTTTGTTCCTGCTACCTTGAGTGCTCCCCAAGAGAGTGGACTGGAGCCATTAAGACTGTTATCTCTAGTATTGCCTCTTAATGACCCTTAAGTGTAAGCTGTTAGGCACCAATTAGAAGGGCCTCCTCCCTCTTTCTCTAAGTGGGTAGGCTCTATTAACTTGACAAAACCTTAAGGTGAAATATCTATTGGGTATAGATTAAAGTTGTTTAGGAGGTTGGTTTTTTTTCTTTCCAGAAGCAGCTGATTCAGCAAGACCAAAATGCTTATTAGGAATATATTGCTTTTGAAAAACACCCAGTGAAATTCAGCCAGAGCTTAATGAAACTGCTTGCTTTTCTGCTGATGCGTTCGATGGGGAAACCTGACCTCCTTCACCACATGCAGGGATACGGGAATCACACCATGAGTACTGCCAGAAAATCTCACTGCTTCACTGACGTGGAGTTGAGAAACTGGAATTTTTTTAAGCGCATTTTTTAATCTCGTGGAGGAGCACTGAAGTGTGCATTGATGAATTCAGTGGTTTCAGTGCCTTCCACATACTCTGCCTATACGTCCATCTATTTGCTTCTCAGCTATGCTGTGGCCTTTCAGATTCCCCCCTCTTGTAAGTCACATAGAAACTACACAAATATCAGGACCCCTGGATTTCCTAAGGAACTGGGCTGTCAGGTTTAACCTTGTATAATGTGACTAATCTATTGCTTTTTCTAAGTTTTATTAAAACAATTTTACCCTTTAGAATCATAGAATCACCAGGTTGGAAGAGAACCACTGGATCATTGAGTCCAACCATGCCCATCAATCACTAAACCATGTCCCTTAGCCCCCAGTCCCTTAAACACCTCCAGTGAAGGTGACTTAACCATGTCCCTGGGCAGCCTGTTGAGGGTTGGAGAGTGCTAGGTTAAGGGCAGGCTTTTTGCGCACAGTTCTTGATGTAGAAAGTCTCCAAATTAGCCTACTGCGGGACCTCTATTTCAGTTTAGAACTAGTCAAATTGCAGTTAGTGAAAAAATAAATTCAGTAAGTTTGTAATTGGTAAAATCAAACAACGTCTAAATTTGCCCGCTCTGCAGAGACAAGCAGTGCTCTGATATTGGAGATGATTCCTTGGGGTTGGAGAGGGTGAGGTAAGACTACAGACTGTGATTCAACCATATTATGGTCTGGCAACCACTAGTAACACAGTATTGCCTTTTCCCTCATCCTCATCTTACCTGTCGAAAGGAGAAAGGAAGTATTGAGAAATGGGTTGTCTTTCATTAGATATTTAAACCCTCTGAGCAGAACGCAGACAGGACCTGAACTGCAGCCCGTAGACATGCAATAATGTAAATAATGTTTCTTTCACGATGAAGCACTTCAGCCTCTTTCCTCTCCAAATGCTGGGATTTTCTATAATCAGGTGTCGCACTTCATTTCTAATATTATAGCGTTGATATTAGGGGACTTGGAACCAGCCTCACTAATTATCAAAAGACACTCCTACCTATATTATACATCCCAGACAAGAGCTTTATGAAAAATAATTTTGTTACACTGTTGTAGAGTATCATCTGCCTTGTGCCCATGGCACAAAGATAGAGGAAAATTTTATACCCATCATGAAAGTTGCATCAGTTTGCATCAAATATGGATCTTTTTATGCAAATAGGATTCCCCACTGCTTCGATTACAACTTGCTGCTAGAAACCGGTACCTCTTTCCTTCAATGTGTTGGGGATTTTATTTCTATTGATGACAAATGCTATTACACAGTAAGGGATTATAGGAATTGCTTTAGAACAAAAAATATGAGGAGGATTATGTATGCAAATAGAGGAAGGAAGACCAAAAGAGTGGCTTAGAATGCAAGAAATGATGGAATGAGAAGCAGAAAAAAGTATACATACAATAAATAGATAGAATTTCTGATAGTGAGAATTAGACTGCATGAGAGACATCAGGAAAAAGTGTATATGCCTAGCGCTGCAATGGTCTTTGGAACAAGTGGAACTTTTTTGAATACTATCCTGAGAAGAGTACTAGGGGTTTGATTATGTGATTAGCATGTGATTTCTAGCCACATATTTTGCTAATGTATAAGTGTACACTTTTATTTCAGTGGAGCTCAGATCTTACTAGGATATGAGTCTTGCCCACCCCTCCTTACACGATGTCTCCATCAATATAAAGCCAGGGAAAATAACAGGGCTCAGTTATGGTGCTTTAGCAATACACCCACTCATGCTTTTATATAGGTACAGGATGAGACTTGGGATGCCTAATTTTGATCAATGTAGGATTTTCTTTGCAACTGCTTTAAGCACAGAGCTTCTGGAAATGAGTCAGCTTTAATGAGAAGATGCATGTTATTCCTGTGTGTCATTCTTATGGACCTACAAGACCAGGGCAGTGTATTACTTATCCAAGGATACTATCAGCTATCAAGAGAAATAGAGAACACGTGTTTTCTTTCCTATGAAAAGGATTTTGAGTAAGGGAATCTCTTTGCAAAATCTTCACTTTCTATGGAGCTTTGAAGCAGAGCTGTGAAAATGATGAAGAAATATGGAGGAATCTGCATTGAATATAAACAGTATGAGTTTTCCAGGACTGCTGCTAGACTTATATAGAGGACAGATATTTTTTTTCCCCTTATTAGATTGTGCCCCTCTATCCTTTTTCAGGATTTAAATAAATACATTTTTGAAAAATTATATGTCCAGGGGAGGGGAGGAGAGGGAAGGGGAAGGGAAGGGGAAGNGGCAATATAAAGACTCAGAACAAAAGCACCTCCATCCCCCTAAAAATCCCAACCAACTAACAACCAACAAACCCAAATCACTTTCCAAATCAAAAAACAGCAGTAAGATTTACAGTCATTCTTCTGTCATTCATCCAGTTGTGGATCCACTCCTAACAGCATCGTCCAAACCACAGTGCACCAGTTTCTGCATGAAAACACCTATGAGTAATTGCTAAAGTGCTTATCCAGGCTAGTTCCGCAGAAGGATGAAATCCATAATGCAAAGGGGAAAACAGAAGTTCTGCATGCAAAGGAGATTCATCCTGGAATTTTTTACAGGATATTTCAATATTCCATTTGTGGTTTTGCAATAATTGTGTATAGGTAATAAAATATATGTCAGTGAAACATTTTCCCCATTTCAAAAAAAATTTTAAAAAAAGAAGAAAAAAAGACCTAAAGCCAAAGCAGGAAGCAGAGAGTGCAGCGCAGGAACATTTATTCTTTGGCTATATTTATAGAGTCTTCCCTTCAGTACTCTGAAGCTTAGTTCTGAGCTTTACTCAATGAAGAGACCTCCTCTGACTGCTGTTGGATGGAAATCTCACTCAAGATGACCAACCAGTGCTCAGAGAAAGAAAATCAAGTATTATTTTTCTACAGTTCGTATACACATTAAAGCATTTTAAATATATAAATTGCTACAGATAATTAAATTACTGAAGATATCACTATCCACAGGGAATTCTGAGGTATTCAGTGATTATTACAGAAGCTACTGAACCCTCAGAAGGTGCCACACTAGTTGAGGAAAACACTTTATTCAAAATAATACTGTTCTCCTTTCCTCCAAACTCAGTAGCATTTTTTTCCTTTGGGAATGTGCTTTTTCCTCTCTTCTACCTGCCTGGGCTGCATGTTCCATCAAAACAATAGGGGGTTTATTCAGTATTTCCACTAAGAGTGGTCATACTTCTTCCTTACAGTTGTACACGATAAGGTAATAAAAATCAATTCAGATGTTTCCAAAGTAATCAAATAGCCATTGGTTGAATTTTCACCTGACCGCAGGAAAGTATGATGTATGGCAGAGTATAACACAAAGTGCTGTGTTTTATGGTTGGAATACATAGTTGTTTTTCACTGAAACTAACTCCCTTCAAAGATAATTACCCTGTTTCTTTACTAATGATCACTCTAGATACAAAGCTTTGCCTGCTCAAAACATAGGATTTTCACAAGGAAAAAAGGTGGTTTTAATTTCAGAAGGAAATTTTATATCTTTCTCTATATTTAGAAATCATTAAGCAAATGATTTGTCAAATTGCGTGTAATAGATATTCTTTTATTGATGTTTATCTTTCACGATATTGGGAGAGAGGAGTAATAAAGATAAAATCTATGAAAGACGCCAAATTGAGAACATTTATTTCTATTTTTCTTAATTAAACAAGCTTTGTAAGCAAGCAGTCCTAAACTTTATTGTGACCTCTTCTTAGTCGAGATGAATGCATTTATAAGAATTGCCATAATAATCTTATTTAATACTCTCTCTGGGCCTGTTACATAAAATTTTAATGAATAATTTGTCAACAGTAGACATAAATCTCTCTGCTGATGCATATCTTAATCTTTTTTCATAATTTGCAGGTCAAAATCTATTATGGTTAACGCAGAAAAAAAGTATCTGAGCAATACTAAAGTTACTGTATTCAGACAGGTTTATTGCACACAGATACATCCATTAGATGTTTCTCATTATTAGTAAAGATATATATATATAGATGTGCAATAGTAGATTCAAATTGCACCTTTTCTTTTGTTACCCAGCTGCATTATAAGGTTTCCTGGGTTCCATTTAACATATTGCAGCTTCTTGTTATGCAAAGAAAGCATCTCCTTAAAAAAAAAAAATCTACATATCAGATTGTATAGAGACTTCATGCTGGGAGAGAGATTATTAAAATGTGATTTATGTTTCTGAATCTGAAGTAAATCACCTGATTGTGAAATAGTTTTTAAAAGAAGCTAATTTCTCTTGCTTGTTTTAGCATATTGTAATTTAAATTAAAGATAAGTTTTGCTGCATTCTGTGACTTCGCAGGGCCATTTCACAACTTTCCTTTTAATCTTGATGTTGCTGTAATAATTTTGTTTATTTCTTGCTCAATGTACGTATTAATCTTTCTTTTTGTTGTTGCTTTGTCTTTCTTTTAAATAGACTGAAATTAACAGTGTCCTCTGCATTTTAGGTTATTTTACTGATGGTTTTGCACCAATTAATTTTTATCAGAAAAGTTTTCAATTAAACCCCCGGTGATAGGAGGTGGAATTCTCCAACACTAATCTGCAAATTCTGCCTCCCAATCACTGGGGGGTTAATTGAAGGCTTTACTGTGGAAAAAATTGATTGGTATATAACTAATCAGCAAAATATTATGAGACTATAAGGAATACTGTTAACCTTGGTCTATCTAAGGAGAAGAATATTACCTTATTTGAAAGAGAAAGAAAAAGAATCACAAGAAACACATGAAATGGGTCACATACTGAAGGAAGAGATCATTAGTGAGCTCCAAGACAAATCCTCACTGCCTTTTAACACAAAACCTTCCTGAAATGACTCCTTAATTTCAGCAAGGTATGGTGTGTCCTGTGCTCCTGTAGGATGAGCTCTGTGAAAAGGACTGTGCTTTCCTCCAAGTACTTACACAGTGATAATTGGCAAATTGACTTTTTTACCTTTGATTTGCAGATCCATGGTGGTTAAAAGCAGTGAACATTCTGTTCCCAAAACAGCAGTTTTCAAAGAACTAAGTGGTCCCCACCAGTAACTGTATTTCATAGAATCATAGAATCACAGTCATAGAATAGTTTGGGGTGGGAGGGACAATTAAAGGTCATCCAGTCCAAGCCCCCTGCAATGACCAGAGACATCTTCAACTAGATCAAGTTGCTCAGAGCCCCATCCAATCTCACCTGATCTGCATTCACTTTTTGTCCTTCAGATTGACCAATAGGTCTTGACTTGGCCAAGAAGGCCAATGGCATCCTGGCTTGTATCAGAAATGGTGTGACCAGCAGGTCCAGGGAGGTTCTTCTCCCTCTGTACTCAGCACTGGTGAGACNAAAGGGTGATTGGGCACTGGAACAGGCTGCCCAGGGATGTGGTTGATTCACCTTCCCTGGAGGTGTTTAAGGCACGGGTAGATGAGGTCCTGAGGGACTTGATTTAGTGTTTGATAGGAATTACTGGACTTGATGATCCGGTGGGTCTCTTCCAACCTGGTGATTCTATGATTCTATGATTCTATGACTCAGCCATGCTGGCCTCTTGTCTTCCAAACAAAGTTCAGTAATGCTAAAGCCAAAGCTCCTTTTTGTCGAGCTATCCGCTCATACTAAGCTACAAGTAAATTACAATTTAACTTAACTGAATGTCATTAATTTTAACATTTTATAAGCAAATTTATTTGAATCCCCAACAACTACAAGCAAAATGAATAAAGGCAGAGCTCTGAAGAAACTTTATTAGGTTTATTGGTTCGTATGCATGATACAAAAAAATTACAGGAACTGGGAAGGATGCAGATTTTGTATTGAATAGAAAAGAATACTCCAACACTGAGAAGTTAGAGCTCCAGAATCACTGAAATATAATCTATTAAATGCAAAATAATGTTTATTCCCCAGGCAATAGGCACCTTGTAAATGATATCCTGGTGTGAATGAATTTCGTAGATTACATCACAAAGTCTTGATATGCATCTGTCGTTCTTTGCAGATTTGCTACTTCAGCCCAATGCATTGATCAGTTTATGAAACATGGATTCAAAAAGAAGAAATAATTACTGAACTATAGTCGTCCATTGATGTTCTTATAGTTTGATAGTTAGCCAGAAACAGACTTCCTTATTCTGTTCCATTATGCAGAGACTAAAAAGTCTTTTATCTGTTCTTTAGCCATTTCTGAGAAAGTATTTGACAGGAGTGAGGGAGGTGTCTTATTTTTTGCAGGTTTTATGAGTGTTCAGCTAATATTAAGTGTATAAAGGGTTTAAGACTTTCTACCTTTACCTGAAGGAATTAACTGTGGATTGGAGTTATAATTCTTCTTGCTTGCTTTGTATCCCCACAATCTGCATTCTTGTCTGCACAGTGGGGCTAGTTAACGTGAGAAATGGAAATACATTCTCCCATAATACTCCACAGCCAGGTGGCTAATGTGTTTATTCATCATGTAGATTCAAAAGATTCCAGGATGAGAACCTAATCTAAAGTGCTGTTCAAAAAGGAAAAAGCCACTGCTACCACGTATTCTCTCCAAGGAAACTCCAACCTGCTGTTCACATCACTCTCATTTTCCAGTTTTATGGGAGCACCCAACTCAGACCTTCCAAAGGTGAGAAGCAGGATTTCTGGTATCCTTTGTTCCTTTACCCTTCACATTTCTTAATGCTGTGCATTTCCTACTGTTCATCATGGTGGATGTTGCTAATTTCAATAGAAGCACCAAATAATCCCCTGTATATAGAGAAATCGCAAGGTATGTGTGTCTTAGTGATGAGTTCCCCTCCTAGAGCTGAGCACTTAAGGGTGGCAGTGTTGATTACCACTTCATCCAACAATTTTCTTATCAGTTGAATGGGTAAGAATCTGTATTTTTCATATAGTCTTCCTGTTAACTCATGTTCCCCCAAATCCTTTTTTCTATGGGATGTTACTTCATTACAAAACTTCTCTGAGAAGCATTCCCTGCATACATTGAGCAATTCACCTTATAAGAACAATCAGGCATAATGCTGAGAGGGTTTATGGAATCATAGGCAGTTGCCAAATGTGGAGTTCAACAAATATCTGGAAATCTACCGATATATAACCCCTGCTCTTCTCTCATGAGAA
>WAAB01008295.1:0-38985 GCA_013389865.1 Piaya cayana
CCTCCTCTTCAGACAGCCCTGCACTGTTCTAAGTAAGCACTGTGGAAATGAAATAGGGAAACAATTGGAAATCAGGAGGTAAAATTAACAAGACAGCTTTTGTTATGGTTTAGGTGTTGGCGGCCACTCATGATTAGCAGACTTCAACCACCACATCGTTTCTGCTCTGCTGGAGGTGATGTGTCTTTGCTGTCTGCTACAGCCAGCATTGATGCGGTCTCGTGAACCTTGCAGTGCCCAAAAGGGGACTATGACAGCTTGCTGTTTTCTCATTTTACGCAGCTTTTGTCAGTTTTTCCACTGATTTAATACCTGTGATGGAGACATTCACTTGGAAATTTCATCTTTGCCTCAGAAACATCTGCTCACCAGTGTTCTTTGCTATGACTGATGCACTTCTCTTGTACTGGTTTAATAATTTTTACAGTCTGCCATCACTCACATAAAGTAGATACCTCCGGCACTCGCGTTTGAACTGAGACTAATGCTCTTGCTGTTTGCTGTTAATCTAGTGACTAGGAATTTTGTGTTCTTTTCAAATGAATAAATGCAATCTGCCAGATTCCCTCCTGCTGTCACAGGGATATATTCTTTCTTTCTTTTGCTTTGCCTTTTGCTTCTGGTGAAAGGCAGACAGCTTGCTATACACTGTCTGCCTCCCCCTGAGTGTCTTTTCCCCCAAAATCTCCTGTCTCTACCCAAAAGTCCTCTTCCCAGAAGTCACATATTGAAAATGGATGGGATTTAGGGAAGGGGCAAAATAATGGTTGAAGTCAGTTTTCTGTCAGTGTGAGACAGTGGCTTCCCATAGTTTAAAATGTTAAAATAAAACAAAACCAAGTAAAATGAGAAAGGTTTATTTAAAAGATTTTACTTTGGCATTTAATGATTTTAAAAAAAGACCAAAAACCCAAAAGAAAACTAAGAAGGCTAATTTAAATTACAAAGTTCAGAGCTGAATTTGTGATTTCAACACATTTCAAAATTTCCAGATGAATATGCAGTTCCTTGCTACCCCAAGAATAGCAACAAATATTATATTATAAGCATTATATTATATTATAAATCTCGGCATCAAAATCTGTGTGGATTTCTTCAGGATTTTGGGGTGAAAAGGTGCAAGAAGGGCACAGAGGTTTTATCAGAAAAAAAAAAAAAGAATGCAGGCATCTGACTCAGTTTGGTTTATATACTAAACTTTGGAAAGAGCCCAGTTCTTGGACTGAAATGTGTTTTAACATTTTTGTTTCAGAACTTTTCTGTTTGTTCTGTGTTCTTTGCTATGTTTTTATTATCTAAGTACTCCATATACTAGAAGAAACCATCTGATGACAGAGCAATTAATCAAGTTTGTCTCTTAGGAATCATATATTTGAGTTGCTTTCCTGAAATAGAGAACCTACGGATGCCAAACAATTACCTTGAAGTTAAAGATAACAGGGAGCCCATAGGAGTAAGTCAGGTCAGCATATGCTGAGAAACCAACTTAAATTTACAGCTTCAGAATGCAGCTTTTGCAGCTTTAGCCTTTAGTCAGCCACAGTGGGTTAGCAATATAAGAGGAATAATTGAGAAAGAGGCTTTTGGCATAATACCTGGATGTTCTTTCTTGCTCCTTCTTAAAATAAGCTGAGGACAATGCCTCCATACATGATAAGGCTTGGGGCAGCCTTGAAGTTAATTAAGAGCTCTGTTTCTGTGCTGTTTAACTCTTGAAAATGAAGTATATGCCTTGATAAATGCTGCCAGATTATGTTACAGTCTAACAGATAAGGATTTTGTATCTGAGACCACAAAATGTCGCAAGCACGTATTTACCTGTAGGTGGAAAGGAGTATCTGATAGAATCATACAATCACCAGATTGGGAAAGACCCATCAGATCATTGAGTCCAATCATGGTGGGCCAGCTGTCTGGTTTTCAAGCAGTGGTGCTTGCCTGAACCTTGGGGCCAGCTGATCTCAGATCTCTACTTAACAGCCTGATCTGTAGCATGATGATGCAAGGATGGTTTGCCTTGCTACCGGCTTGGTGCTGAAGCTTTCAGTTTGAAAAGCAGCACCCATAACGGGAATTAATTCATAGGCGTACTCTGACTGTTGTGTGCTATGGTGCTGCTGGTTAGTGGAGGAGCCAATCCTCAATTTTAAAATATACTTGAACGCAACAACATTGTGATTCTGCCAAGGCATCAGAGCACATGGTGAAGATGTTCTTTCATCAAATAATCTCAGTGTCATTGTCGAATTTATTGCAATGAAGGTAGGATGTGAATGAGTAGGGAAACTTGCCCAAGCTTAGTCACCAATCAGCAGAGCTGGGGAAGACAAGGAGACGTGGAGCACTTTGGTGTCATTAGATGGTTCTTCTACGTGAGGTGAGAAGGGCCATGGCTGGCGTGTGTGTGTTAAAGTCTTTGGCCTTATGACCTGGTGGTAATGCCAGCATTAAGATAAGAAAGTGCTCACGTGATAGCAATGCTTTGGGTGACGTGATGTTTTGGTCATGTCATTTGGAGTGAATTATCCTACATTTAGATGATTTTTCCACTGATCTCTGTGAAGCAAATTTGTGTTCTTAATCCAGTTCTTAGGAGACAGGGCACATGTAGGCACATCATAGTCATGGTTCATTACTAAAGCACCACTTTATGTAGGGAGCTGTGCACACTTTAAAAGGTGATTGATTCCTCCATTGATAGTCAGGGTTGTCCACAACTAGATTCTTGACCCTAGTATTTCTGCAAGCAAGCAAATTACAAAATGGTCATGGTGCACTGTGAGCAGTACAAGCCATGTAGGATCCCACCTAAAATAGATATTCAGTTATAAAGAGCAGAAAGTAGTCTGTAATGGCTGCGGATGTAATATTTTTTCCTCCAAGACTAATTGTAAGAAATAGTTGGTAATACATGGTTACATTTACTCATCATGAATGTTCTGGTACTAAATTAACTTAGGTCCTCCATGTAATGGGCTTCCCGTTAAGATTTACCGCTGAATAACTATAAAGAAATATGATATAGTAAATTAAGTAGCAACCTTTGAAAAAAAAAAGAAGAGGTTTCCTATCACAGGCTGAAAGGACTCCTGCAAGGCAAACAGAATCTGCAACTATACTGACAGTTCTGTTCTTAAATGAAAATAATAGTGAATTATGAAGCTGTAAAATTGTTTTCACAACAATATTTTGGTTTTATAACTCATACTATTTCAGTTAGTAGCTGCCTGGCTCCAGAGAAAGTTACATAACATAACATGATATTATGAATATAGTGCCTCAGCTTTTTCTTGGGAATTAATTTAAACTTTCCAGTCACATTTTCTTCTTTGTTCCAGATGCAGTGTATTCTCTCTGCTTGAAAAACTATCAGATGAGCTGTCTTGCTTGTAGGAGAGTAGTGTTCACATGCTTCTTTATCCACGCTAATAGGGCACTGACTTAGTTTTACATGGATCCTCGAATCCAGATTGAAATGTGGTGTCTAAAGTCAGCTACAGAAAACAAATGAGAAGAGCAGCATTGCTGTGTGTTAGCTGATCAATCTAGCATTAGCAAGGAATTTCCACAGTGCGGTTTAGCACCAGCAAATATAGATGAATTATTATTACTGTCAGTATCACTCACCCCCCCAATTAAATCTTTTCCTAAAAAAACAAAAAAAATTTCCTCAAACAAGTTGGCAGTAACTTAAAATTATCTATTAGGATTACTTTAGTCGTCAGTAAAATTTAACTACACCTGAGCTATAATAAAGCAATTCAGATATAATAGCTTTCATCCTGTTATTGCCTAGGTTGACTCTATTTTACCAGCAACTGAAGGATATTTTTTTCAGGGGATTCCTTTCAGCTTTGTGAGAGTTGGTTGCCTATTAATTGAATCACCTTCTTTTCTGTTGTTACTATGAAAGAACTTGAAGGGGAAACTCATGGATTTTTCACAGGCAAGAATTGCAGAAGTGGCTAAAGAAGCTCATTCTGTGCATATGCCACTGAGGGATTCCTTCTAGGCTGCCACCAGGAAGCCCAGTGGGTTCTATTTTTCAGTCTAAGTTGGATGACAGAAGCAATCTCCATGAAGAATTGCCCTCCAGTATCTGTGCTCTTGTAAACCTCAGTTTCTTGAGAATCTTGCAGACTTAAAGTCTCTGTCATATTCCCCTGGGCTGATGATTGGCATCAGAGAGGTGCCCTGCACTTCCTTCTCCACCTTGTATTAGAAGAAGGCTCTTCTCTTTCCTTTGCTGCATCGAAGTCTCCCTACTGTTAAGCAACCGTTATTTCTGACCTCACTTCTCTAAGACTGCATCCCAAGAACTAGAAACACATCATTTCTTGCACGGCTTTATTTGAATACGCCCATTAAAACTTTCTCTTAAACCCGTTTCCTGAATTGCATTTCCCATTATCTAGATTATTCATGATTTCTACGTGCTTCCACATCATTTTATCTGAGGATACTTGCCCCCCAAGGCTTAAACTTAAAACTGGGGCTCTTTCTGCTGTTAAATTTCCAGATCGCTGAGCAAGTGGTGGATGAGTCTTTCTAGTAGATTTTGAGTACAAAGAAACAACACAGACGTATTACAAGCAAACGTGGCCCTGTAGATAACAGAGTGTGGGAAATACATGTGCTTGTGTTTGTTTCTTTGTGAGATTGCACACCAATAAATATCTACAAATGTAGTTTTGGAATCTGAATCCAGCTTCCCACCTACCTTTCTTTACCCTTTCACCATCAGGTCACCATCTGGTAAATAAATACAGCACAGCAATTAAAACCATATGTGTAATTAAAAGAAATTCAACATAAATTTAAATAGTATGAAGATAAGAAAGGTAAGGTGAAAGGATAAAGACGACTGGAAGCTCAGTTCTGTGTGACCCGCTTTTGAATAAACAACATGATATTCCACAGTCAATTATCCAAAACGTACAATGTGTTCTGTTGCCAAAAAAAGGTTGTCAGATAGAAGTGGTTAGTCAAAAGGACACATGCACTGGAGTGAACATTAGTCTATTGTACTCAGTATAATATTATACAAACAGGGCTGGTTTGTTGCTGGCTCGGTTTTGTGGGGGTTTTTTTCAATTTTTTTGACCCCAGATGAGATTATGCAGCTTTTTAATATTATTTCATAAACATCTAATTGCCAGCTTTAGCAAGAGGTGGAGGCATTGCTAGGGAAATCAAATAAGGTATGCTCTGTGCAGCCTAATAATAAGGCTTCCAATACAAAAGTGGAAAAACAAGTCATTAGTTACAACCATCGAATGGAAGAGGTCTAATGGGAGCCACAGGATAAACATTCCATTTTATTATGTCTTCGTTATATGTTTTGCAAGACTCGGTAGTTATAAATTAAAATTGCTTTTTGCAGCAGTGGCTGTAAAAAGTTCAAAATCTGTGAATGTAACTATTATTTTTATTTATATCACAGCAGGCTGCTAGCAAAATTAACTTCTTTTCCTCCTGTTAGTTAAAAGACGGAAAACGCATACAAATGCATATCTGCAGGCAGTGCTCAAAAATGCCCCCTCCCTTTTTTTAAAAAATCAAGATGGCATCAATTTAAAGCAGAGGATAAAAGGGGCAGAGGGAACCCAAGCATCTCACATGAAGTTAATGCCTTCACCATTACACAAGTTGGTAGGGTCTTATGTTTGTTTAAAATTTAAATTAAAGCTAGTGAAAGTCACCAGACTTGTGTACTTAGACAGATGAGACCATGATGCTGACAAAGCATAAGACTTTCCAGGGCTCTTCTCCATTTGAACTGGCAGTCTTGAAGACCTTGATTACCAGCAGAAAAAGCAGTGTTAGAACAGCGTTTTCCCATGCTGTTTTCTGCCTTCTGAGCAGGCAGGAGAGGTGTTGTTGTGTGAGGGAATGCATTCAGCCTCTGATTCTGTCTCAGACCCTTTTCTGAATATTCCAGCGAAACAACTAATTTGTTTGGGTTTTTTTAATCAGCTTTTGGAAGTCACTGCCCCAAGGTTACAGCCAGACCAAGAGGTTTGTGGAAAGGAGGTTTGTGGTGGTTAGAAACATCTGGTTTTCCCTTTAAAAAGGATACAAAGGACGTGCAGTTGCAAACCTTCATCAACCCTCTGTTTCCATTTAGGAGTTAATCATTAACTGTGCAAGCATAGACAGCTGTTTCTCTCGAGGACAGACTATTCTGTACCTGTACAGTAGACCAGTGGCTTTCACCTTGCAAATCCCAAGCATCAGCAAATTACCTCCGAGCTGTACTTCCCCTCATCTGTAAAACCCTGCTGTCGGAAGCTTAAATTCATTATGTGATGGCCTGCACATCCAAGGGAGAAAAATAGTATGCAAATTAAAAGAGGCAGAAAACCTCTGCCCTGGGGACTTTCCTACTCTTTCATGTTAGACCTCCGTGCTAAGGAGGGAAGCCAAAGTGGTCTCGCTTGGGCTGGGAATTCCTGCTGTAGAGGAGGATGAGGTACATGAGTGTTTTTCACCAGGGACTGGACAGAAAGAATCTCTAGACAGGGACCACGGCACATCTCTAGGATGGATCAGATTAAAGCAAAAAATTATGTCTGTACAATGCTGCTACTCCCTGGTTATCACCATTAGCACTTTGCTAATGTTGCTTAATAATTGTTGAAAATATGAGATAATGCCAAAAGATCAGTACCATGGGACCTGATTGTTTTTTTTATCATAGGCAAATTTTTAAAAAGGCATGTTTAGTGCCAAGGGTCCTGCTTTGAGAAGAAATATAATTTTTTTACACAAGCTGAATTCCTGCAATCTTTACCTCCCACTGTGCTGACAGTTTCTGAGAAATTATTTCCCATTTTAGATGTTGGACAGTGACTCCATATGCCCTAGAAATACTATCATTCTAGCAATTTTCTCATGCGGTGGCTCAGCTTAATGTCAAGAGAAATGGGTAGTTATGAGTCTAGCCGCTATAACATCGAACTTAGATTCTAAAAATAAATGTTTAGTTAGCTTTTAAAAAAGTTGTCAACGACTTTTCTAGTACCATATATGCTAGAAAATAGAATAAGTGGATTCATACAGTTCTAGGCAGTCTCTGTGGTCAACAGAAGTATCTATAGAAGATTAAATATGGATAATAATATGGATAAATGCTAATATGGATAAATGCTGTGGCCACTCTTGCCAAGTAGTATGTACATCCTGCTCTATAGAAGTTTGGGAGCAGAACAATTAGCTGTTTGCTAGGAGGAGCAAGTGTGCAAGTACGGGTATAGATAGGCCTCACTAGCATGCCTGATTTCTCAGATGTTTCCTTTCTGGCTCTAGTCTAGGTAGTTTAACCTTTTTCCCCTCTTAGTTTCTTCTGTAAAACCAGCGTAATGTTTGCCTCCTGTATCACAGTGGGAGTTTTGAGACTTGATTGTCTGCAAAGTAGTTTTAAAGCCTATAAATGCAAAGTATTATTCCTATTTTCTGTGTGAAAGGCAATTGAAATCATGTGCATAGCCTCTCACAGCAGGAGCAGTGGTTATTTGCAATGAAGGATATTCCTGCGTCTTTGTATGGAAATGAAGAAAAGACCACTCTTAAATCTGTGGCTATTAAAACCAGTTAACTTTTAGCATTTATGTAGTATTTTATATTTTCAGAGCCCTCTTATGAATCTTAACTAAATTCTTCGCAAAGATTCTGAAAGATGTACGGTAACGTCCTGCTTTTGTGATTATTTCCTCACACTCAAAAAGGGAGAAAGTATTTCTCACGTGGGAAGCAGCCACATGGCTTTCTCTTCTATTGATCTGTGTGTTGATGCAGTGATAGAGAGGTAGCTTGGTACCTGTGGTGAGGAAATAAAAAGGTTGCTTCAGAGGTAGTGAACGAATTAATTAACCAATTAATTAGTTTTAAGACTAAATATGCTTTAGGACTGTGAGGTATATACATTCTAGCCTCAGGGAAGATACAGCGTTCCAACATCCAGGTCTAAGGGCTTTGGTTGGATTTAGGGTGAATCTGAACCACTCCCTCATCTGCTGAGTGTGCGCCTATAATGAGAATAGACACCTCAGCATGGCATAAGCCCCTGTTTTGTTTTGTTGCAAGGGCAGTAAGACCAGGCGTGATGACTACTAGCATCCTGGTCTTTCCTGTTACTGCAGCATCTGCCTGTTTTATGGTGAGCCAGATGCAAAGAATGTGGGAAATGAGGAAGAGGACGTTGTTGCCCAGTGTTCAGAATTGTTTAACCAGTTTCCTTTGGTGTTCAATCTGGGATAGCTCATCTGACATTTGATGGCCACGTTATGCCTCATTTAGTTTTAGAAAGCTGTAAAACAAACTAATTCATGACAGGAGCTGTTTTGCAGCTGGAGTCAAGCTATCCCTGTAATTCCAGCTGTTATGAGTTCGAGATGAGAAGCCAGGAATGGAAACACACAAACATCCCAAATATAAAAAAAAAAGCCACAGCAGATACAACACCACATATACAAAGCCCATATACAGAATATATATAGGATAGTATTTTAGCAGTAAGTTTGATCTATCCTTTCAAACACTTTAGATGAAATGTACAGGTCACTATTTTATAGTATGTATATTGGATCAGATTGGTGTCGGTATATCTCTGTTAACTTTGGAGCTTCTATGTTGATCTTGTACCAGTTGAGAGTATACGTGAGATGCTAACATAGTGCTTGTCATATGGGGTTCTCAAGCAACTACTAGGAGTCTGAGTAAGTAATAGAAAAGTCTCTTTATTCAGTTACTCTCTACCTACATGAAACAATTACGCATTGAACCTAATTCTGGTGTTCCAGTGACTTTACACTTAGCTTTAGGGGAATCAACACCCTACACTTGCTGGTATGTAGCAGAGCTTAGACTGGTTCATACTAGCCTTAACATTTGTCAATACTTTCTTTCATGAGACATTGATTCTTAGCAAACAGATTTTACTTCACATATAACAAGGTATCCACGTGTGATTCTTCTGAAGAAACAGGAAGGTTTACGGAACAGCTCAGGTAAGTGATACCCCACAGTGGATACCCATCCATTTCTGGGGAGGTTTGCTGTAGCTTTCATTGTGGGATGTGGCTGATTGGGGTTGTTCGTGCATAGAGACCATCCGTGACGTGGGATTGATCAGAAAGGATTATTGGTAGTATAGTTAGAGAGCAAAGATGTGTGTCAGAATGGGTTCATTGTGAACATGAATCCTCACATATACAAAGCAGAAATGATGTTAAAAACTTGATCTATTTTTAGATATGCCTCTTCCTAAGCTTTCTTTCCAAGCCCCCTATTCCTGATTTGTCCCACAGGATTTCTCTGTATCTCGTACCCCTTTTGTTCTCGGAGAGAAGGTTTTTCCAGCTTCTGTTATGTTTTGCATATTCATTCCTCCTCAGCAATAAATATATACAAGGTCTGTGTTTGAGATTCAATATACAAGGTCCGGAGCATTGTGATGACAGTGAGTAAGGCAGCTACTCTAAACCTTTGCTGATGAGAGTTTATTGCTGATGGTTTTGTATCAGCTCTTATCTGCCTCAGATGTTCTGCAGATGCCTTTCTTCTCCATCACTGATTTTTCACTTGAATTGCAGGAGACTGATTCCTTGGCAAAGGTGTGCAACTTTCCCCAGGCCTGTGTGATTACCACTGGATAGATTTAGATTGGCAAGAGCCCAAGAGATTTGAGTACTGTGAAAACCATGAGGTCTCATAAATCAGGGAACTCCAGGAATGGATATAAAAATCTACCTGACAGAAGAAAGCAACCTGGCAACTGCCCAATATACATTCAGTCTGGGGTTTTCTGTGGGTTGTTAAAAGCTACATGCATGTGCATGGATGTGGGCAAATATCAGCTGAGTAATTGCAGTTCTAGAGTTCTACCTGTGTTCTTGGTGTTGGCTGCTCTGTGATCACCTATGATTACTGCTTCTTTTGTGCCTCCTATCCAAGAAGTTCAAAGTACTTTTAATGCTGAGGACTGTGACTTAGGCCTTCAGCTGAACATAGGCAATGAGTGGTTTTCAACTGAATGTGGCTTAGTTTATGTGCTTTAATATCAGCTTTTAGCACACTGATCAAATAATTTACCAGCTTGGTTTCACAGCTTGGACCCTATGTTACCTTCCTTTCCCCTGGGTTTACTGTGGATGAGCAGTTCCAGGCTGGTTTTCCATATAGGCCTGCTTGCTCCAGGCTATGTGTGACTCAGGTAGCTTCTTCTGTCAAAGGGATGCTGATGGGATCTCTATCTCTAAATCTGCCCACTGGGGAAGAAGCCTGGGGGAAGAAGCCTGAGCGCCTCTTCATGTAAGCAGTGAAGGGCTGTAAGAATGCCTCTGAACAGCTGGCACTCTTCGTGCAGACAGGGAAACCAAACCTTGCTTGGGTTAATTAACATGCCCAAGTCCAAAGAGCAAGTTGATGTTGAAGTGGGGAAGTGAACCCAGATGTTTTTACAAACAGCGGTCTGTGCTTCCTCTTAAAAGGAGAAGTTGTGATGGCACCTGTCAGGTCTGAGGGTTGTTCTGTGAGGCCATCCAAACCGCCAAGTCCCAGGTTTAGTGAATCTTTCCATTTTCCTCTGTTCTTGCTGCACTGGGTTACCTGAGAATCTGTAAGGGAAAAGAGCATGGCTGGGTGTCCTGGGAGCTGCTGGGCACCGTGGGTGAGCCTAGGCCAGAAGCAGGAGTTGGGATATCTTTCAAGTGATGCTACAGAATGGCATTGTCTGTCTGGCTGGGATGCACAGACATGGAGCAGTGAGCAGAGTAAACACGGGTGGGTTTGTGTGTATGTGTTTGCACATCAGAGTGCAGCTGCCTTGTCTGCTTATTTCAGAACATGAGGGAAAGGGGACAGCCAGCGGTCACCAGCTGCCTTTAGTAAAACACTATCTCAGTTAATCATTTGGTTGTGCTGTTAGGGGATAGCACTGTCCACGCAGCAAGTAAGTTTATCCTCTACCTTGTCTTATTCCAAAGGCTAGGACACTCTAACGATGGAGCAAGCCTAAAATTCCTCCTGGGAATACGGTGAAAGAGCAAACCTCAAGAAAGGCTTTGAGTATTGCCTGAGGCATAGCCTGCCCTTCTTCTTTGATGTCTCTGTGTTCTCACTCTCTTGCCATCACAACATATGATTACTTGCTGATTCATGAATGTACATAATCCCTTCTCCTCGCTCTACATCTCTTTCTTGCATCTTCTAACATATAAGAAAGCATTTGTGCAGCTGGCTAGCTTATGTTAAAAGCTTTGGACGCCTTGCAGGGTTGACCTTCAGCATTTCTATCCCGTGCTGTTCGTGTTTTAACATGAATATATTTTAACCTGGAGGTGACAAATGAAGACCAGGGCCAGGCTCCCGTCACGTTTGATGCTCTGTTGACCCAGCAGTGTTTGGCTTGGTTATTTCTTGTAGCAGTGAATTCCAGCAGTCCATTACTATTTCCTTTCCTGTTTCCTGATCTGTAACACCAGCAGTCCTTCCATTTTTTTACATTTTTTCCCCAATCCAAGATACTGTTAGACTCACTAGTTTCTGCAGTCCCCTGTGTGCTGGAAGGCCATTGCATATGTCCATTACTTTTTTTATCTGGGCCTGTTGCAGATTTGCTGGTGCCACATTTACAGATTGGCATCTTGGGAGACCTGCTAATTTTCCCATCAGTGTGTGAGCCATTTTGATCGTCTTTGCTTTGGAGAGTTTGCCATTGCTGTTCAATTGCCTAGGGAGCTGCTTCACCTCTGTTCACTTGTGCTGGGACACAGGCACTTGTGCAGCCAGGGCCGTTGATCTGTGTGTATTTGCCATATTATTTGTTCTTGTCACGTCGTGTGTCCTCTAATTACACTGTCCTGGATGGGTGCCAGCAGGTGGAGGACAAAACGTACAGCACAACGTGAGATGGCGTGAGATGGCACGAAGAGGTTTTACTCGTGTGTGAGGGAAGGTTTCATCCTGCCCTTTTAGCAAATGTTTGATATTCACAGGAATGTCCAAAGTGCTCTCCTTGTTCTCAGCGAGCTAAAGTCTGACCCCAAGCAGTTGCAAATAGCACCTTGCAGCCTTGCACATGAGGCTTTGCATGATGTGAACACGTGGCTGTTTTCACATAGGTCTTCCCTCCATGAGTGGTGTCCTTGATGCCAAATCATTTTTGAGCCATGAAGCACTTCCCAATCCCACCAAAAGTGCTCTGACCAACTAAGACAAATCCACCTTTGAAAACCGACTAAAGCAATGTGATGACTCAGAAACGCCAGGATTTTTTGTTTCTTTGTTTGTTTGTTTTGAACCACAAATTGTTTTGTTTGAGGTCAAGCTACAAACTGCAGTGCCAAATTTTGACAATGCTGATGTTTGGGGATTAGCTTACTATAAGGAGGCCAGACCTTAACTAGGATACATAATCAGATTTGAATTTCACCTCAGAGCCAAGAACTGATTTATAATTTCTACAGTTCTGCATTTTCTGTAAAGTAGTAAAAGTATAGTAAATGTAACGCTACCACTGACTTGTAAACAAGCAAGTCTCAAAAGGAAACACCAATAAAATAGAAAAGCTTTGGGCAGGATTTACATCATCAAAGCTTACCTGAATATTTTCAACAATTATCTTTTGTCTAATGCTGTCATCATCTTGTTTGTTTGGGGGTTTTTTGTTGACTCTGTACAGATTTCTTTTAATGGGGGCTATACATGACATTTTGCTGGTATTACGTGTCAGGGAAAAATGAAATGTGAGTGAAGGGAAATCAAAGATAAAGCAAAGTTTTGTAGTAGATGCACATTAGGTTTGCTTTCAACCTTTGCCTTAGAATGAGTATAGGATTTTTGTGTGGGTAGCTGGTGCTCATTTCTAGTGCAAAACTACTCCTAAATTAGTTAAAGTGACTGAAGATCCTAGGAGAGAGAAAGGATTTTGGGGCCATGTTGTATCTCAGGCTGGGGAATGTAACTTTTACTTTTTGTATCTTCACATGTGATCTTGCCAAAATTTCCAGCGTGCTTATAGCTATCTGTCTTCATTGCTGCTTTTCTTTTTTTGACTTGTGATCGTCTCAGCCTCATTAATAACAACTAACCCCTTTCATCACTCTGTCTCTCTGTTTATTTAGAGCTTGACCTTTCGAGTGTTTGCACTAACAGTTTCTCTTTGTGAAATGTTCAGCCACCAAAAATAAGTTCCAAGAAAGGGAATGTTATTTTTCTCTTGCATACTTGGAGCATTCTGAAGATGTGCCCATGCACCTGCTTTTCAAAAAGAGCGCACCCAGCTGCTCTTGCCTGTTTCGGGGTGCCCAGAACTTAGGAAATGGTGCCCTGTAATGAATGTTAACAATTGTGAATTGGCTTGGAGGGCAGTATTTGGATGTATTTGCAGCAGTGATCACAAGAGGCTCGAGTACTTTGTTTTGAAAAATCCCCTCTCCGGTGTACATTACTGAGCACAGATTCTCCAGAGCTAGAAATATACATAAACAGCATTTTCTGCTATTTGTGGGGGTGGCTGTTTGAGAGATCCTTCAGAACCTGAAGCAATTAGAAGAGCAAGAGAAATGTTGCCTCTTTATTTCTTTGCAGCACCTAAAACGCAAATAAAGGCAGAGGGATCTTGCCTATAGAAGAGCCTGCACATTCCAGGTTTCTCTTATTCTTGGCTACAGTCAGAAATAAAATGTAGATTTGTTAACAGGATGGTGAGGTCTTGGTTCAGCTGTCATTTTAGAGTCAAATATGTTGCCCTCTGGACCATTGATAAAATTTCCTGTATGAAGAAGAGAAGGTAGAACATTTCAGCAGGAAAAAAGCAGAAACTCTGACCAAAGTAGGGGAGCGAGCACTGAAAAAGCACAGAAGCCCAGTTCACCCCAGAGCAAACCAAAACTGAAGAGTAAAAGAATCAGAGAAAGCAGGATGCTAAGGATTCATATCTACCAGGAATAAAATCAACTTTGAAACGTTTGTTGCACAGGGCAGTACTTCAGGTAATTGGAATTAGGTTAAAGTTACTCTGAAGGGTTTTGACACAGCTCTAGCGTGCAACCCTTCTGCTAAGTGTGAGAAAAACAAGAAACCACAGGGAAATGACAGTAATCCCCATTGTTAAAAGCTTTGAGAAACCTTTCCATCTTTGTCTTTTCTAAACTCATCATGTCACCTCAAGCCATTGCTATTCCTAAGCCTGCTACATTACAAAACACGGCACGTGTGCAAGCTGCTGAGCTTCTGTTTAATGAAGCGTAGTTTCCTATTGCCTGCGAGACAGTTTTTACAGACATGAGGTTTGCACTTTGGTTTGGTTACGAGCACCCAGTCCTGAGCTCAAGAGGCTGCAATGTCTTCAAGCAAGGGACAGTCCTTCTGTTATTTGTGCACCTCATTTAGCAACCCTGTTGATTTTACTAAGACTTATCAGATGAAAGCTGTGGTCGCATTCCACCTCTTTGACCCTGAGAAGCACTACGAGAAGTTAGTCTTTGCGGTATGTGGTGTCCCCATTCAACTGCACTGTCACCTGCACTGTTGTAACCGCATAGTGCAGGAAACAATAATGCATTAAAAAGAGAAATGATGCTACTCCTATCACAGCCATTTCAGGCTCAAAGCCTGGTCTGGCCATGTCCTCTGGTGTGTAACAACTTTCACTGGCTGTGGGTTCTAGCACCCGCTCTTCAACTTGGGTTTCTCTACATTCAGTCTGTGGATTAAGGGCCATGTTTCTTTTATGTCCCGTAGGGTTTGTAGCTGGACAGGTTGCTCATGCTGAAATATGCAGCTGTTATGCCTTGCAGATCCCTGTGATCCATCATGAGAGCCAGTAACCTCCTGGATGTTGAAGACACAGCCAGACTTCTCTTCAGCCAGTAACTCAGGCTTATTTCCCTCTGTGTTAGCCTGTAAACTGGTTGTTTGTTTTATTCCTTTGCCTTCATTCATTATCTCTTGACTCTGTCCAAAGCATGTTGCCTTTCTTTGGTTGTGGTTAGAGTAGGTTTAGCTTTGCTCACTGCATTTATATGGCCTTTTTTCTTCCTGGTTATCTGTCTGTAGCTTGCGCACCAAGAATCCATGACTTATTCGCCTGTCTGCAGCTTTAGTTGCTTCTTTGCTGTGGTTCTCACCCTTCCCTTTTTTGATACTGCCTCTGATCAAATGTCTGGATGCACCTTGTCACGACTGCCACCAGTTGCCCCCCGGGTGTTTTATCTTCAGCTTCATACATCCACCACCTGCTTTTCGTCCATGGTGAGAATTCACCACTCTCTCCATGTTGCTGCTGTCCTGCACTGACAGTCATGCTTAGTGCAAGGGAGAGCAAATTAAGCAGGAATATTCATACCAAATGGATTTGTTTGGAGTTTGGTTCATGTTATGGGAACAGACTGAAGCATTTAGCACCCAAAATGCCACTAGTGTGCTGAAGACAAAATTTTAACGATGTGGTGACCACCCTAACTCTGCTCCTCCATCACAGGACAGCAGGTAGGTGATGCAGCATCCATGCCGGGTATCTGTCCTGCTTGCTTTTTGGTGGCCTTACAAAAAGAGTGCTTGAAGATGGGCAGTCGTGGTAGTCCAGCTCCATACATCTGTGACCTTTGTTAGGGATGGGGTGGTGTTTCCTATGTGTTGTGTCCTGTGGCAATGGGGAACCTGGAACAAATGGGCTAGTGGGAAGGTGGGAGGCACCCACTCACTATGTGGGAATAGTCAAGGAGAAGAGAGTAGGGAAACTCCCCAGTGACAGTGGAATAGTAGGTGCCTGCAGCTGTCTCCCCTTTCTGGCTACACTTTCCCGCTTGATTTCCAGAATGAAGAGCAGCAGGGGAAGCCAAAAAATTTTCCTGTTGGCAGAGAAGAGCAATTTGGACATCTCTCTGCCAAAAATGTACATTCTTGAGGGAACAGCCAGATGCTTTGGCATCACCCAAGATGCCTCAGTTCATTGAATCTTAGAAATGTAAAGGCTGGGAGGGATGGAGACTATCTCATCCCATTCCCATCTGTGAAGCAGGATTAAGTGTGTCCCAGGGAGCAGCTCCCAGACAGTTCTCCTGCCAGATGCCACTTCTGTTTGGGAATCCCGCTGTTGCCAGTGAATATCCACTGGGCTCCTGATCCAAGGTCCTGCTGGTGTGGTGCCAGGAGGACAGGCAGCCTCTCCCAGTACACATTTGTCAAGCCAACCCTGTCAAGGTGTTTCCTCCATGCCACATTTGATATCAATAGAGATGCGGGCCTGCCCTGGGGGTGGTGGGCTGCGGTGCTTTTAGGATTAAATTCAGGAAAGTTTGAGACCTGAGCTACCTGGCTTCTTCGCTCTTAAAAAGGGGGAAGTCTGCAGTTCTGTTGCCAAATGGTGACTTTTTTTTTTGACAACATAAAAATCAAAGCCTCCAACCCTAGTTTGCAAACACAAGTTAGAAGGCAATCTTTCTCATTAGAAATAACTGTGCATAGAGAATGCGATACTGCAGCTGTAACACGCTGCAATCTTCTCATTTTTCTTTCATTTGAGGCCAAGTTCTTCTCTCTGACATCCGTCATTAGATGTATACATCTATATTCAGCTGCTAAAGAAGCAGCCTGAGGTATGATTTTCCATAGCACAATGCATTTGACTTCAGTAGGGACTGCAGGGATGCAACAGTTTAGAAAATCTGACCTCCAATTTAGAGTTTACAGATGCATTTCAAAGCTTGACTTCATGCATGTGAATTTGAAAATGTTTGACCTAAAGTTCTTTTCCCCTTTCAGTTCAGTGGCAGCTCTTATGTGGCTGTTACTGTCGCAGGTCTCCACATTATCCCTTAGCAGCAACCATCAGTAAGTGTCAATTCCCGGCAAATAGATTCAGCAATTTGCCAATATATATTTTTTTTTTCCTGATGACTATTTAAAGATAACAGAAATCATAAATCTTCCAGGCTTGTCATTGAGAGTTTTTATTGAGTTTGTTGATGAAACAACTTCACAGCTCAGCTGAAGAGGAGCTGCAGGGTCTGAAGAAGCTTTTGATAGTGTGCAGTAGTCCAAGAAATTGAAGATAAAACCCAATTGGCTGGCATTTTGTCCTTATTCCCTTTTCCTAGTCAGAGCAGGAGCTTCTTTTTTGCATCCCTGCGAGAGGCCAACCACCCTGTATAGCAAGGGAATGTTTTTAACCCTGGGGCATTAGAGAAGGGGAATTAAGGCCCAGAGGGCGGCAGTGGGGGTGAGCGTGACCTCCTTGCGCACAGCAGTGATTCTTTCTTTCCTTCTTCACATCCTGCAATGGAAAGTTCCATTGCAATATTGTTATTTTACAATTGCAAATTTTATTTGCGCAGGAAAGTTTGGACCTTGTGGACGTTTTGATAACAGACAATGAAATCTGTCTGGTGAATCCCCTGGTTTCCATTCACATCCTCATCCTCTGTGCAGGCCGATAGCTCTCATTGACACTAATTTTGCAGTCAACAAACTGACTAGGAGAGTTTATAGAGTAATTGCAGCATTATGCAACACGTGAGAAGGTTTATGGCTTTGGATAGAAGGACAATGTAATTGTAACAACTAATATAACTGCTTTAGCAACTACCATAACATCAGCTTGGTCCATAAAACTCCAAATTGGATTGAAAATAAAATGTCTAAAAAGCATGTTACAGGAATAAAACTCTGTTTAACAGAGATAAATGAATTTTAGCTGGTTTTAAGTTTTGAAGTTATTTTAGGTATCATTCCCTTTTTCTTGAAAACCAGGGATTTGCTGATCCTCCAAGCTTCAGCTGGCTGGTGTTTCCGAAACTGTGGCACAGTGGTTCTGCGGTAGTACATTTATCAAACTAAACTTAAATTTAATAGTAATACCAGTATCTTTTCTTATAGCAATATTTATCTTGTGTATCTTGTATATTCATTCAGTGGAACAGTCACACTCATGTTTCTCCCCAAAAAAGCACCATGCTCCAGAGGTAAAATCAGCCCATGAGATAAATCCAATTCTAGATTGTGCTAGCATTTGAAGAGATGTTATAGTTTGAAAACACAGCCCTTGGCTAAACTCCCACTGACTCTGGGTGAGCGAAACATTTACCTGTGAAATAATAACCACCACTTTTTAACCCATCAGTAAAACTGAGTCACATCAAAGGCTCTTTAAATGTCCTTGTATTTTTCAGGCTCCCTGCAAATTTCATTCTTATACCTGACCAGATTGCCTGTCAAACATGCATGTGCTAAATCAAAAAAATGCAGCTGGTAATTGTTTTATGTCTTACTATAGGGCCTAAAGCCTTTCATTCCTTTTTGCCTTCCTGTCTCAGAGGATCGTAGCTCTAGTGACTGGATACTGCTGGCCTCTGAGATAAGTTTAGAAACACAGGGCCAGGGTGGAATTTCCTGCATCTGTATTAAGCACGGAGACAAGTGACTCAGTCTTTTAAGTGCTGTTCTGTTAGCATTTCCAGCTCGCTTCATTGAGCTGCCCAGATTAGTGATTTATGTGCATTAGGGGTGGGTATGTGCTTATATATCTATATGTGTATATGGTATGTGTTGTACATATGCATACTATGTACTTTGGATTAGATTCTTAGAAAATCTTGTTCTCCCAGCAACTCTTTTCTGCTGGTACCTAAAGCAGAGCATAGAGAGAGTATGTTAAATGTACTGAGACTGAAGGAGTGGAAGTGGGATGTCACAAAAATGCCCAAGTAAAAGAAGTAAAAGTAACGTAAGTTTAATGCAAAGAATTTCAAAACGTTCGCCTCTTGTGCATCAGACCTAAAGCCATTACTAGGTTTTTTTGCACAATGTTTTGGTGTTGCCAGTTCCTCGGTTGGATTTATTTTAAACTACTGAGCAAAATTAGAAAGCCTTTTCTGGTTAATTGCTAGAGGAGCTCAGAAGACTGATTCCCACAGCAGAATGCACTGAACTATGCGTGACACTTGGCCTAAGAGATTTCTGTCCCATATGTGGAACAGCACAGAGTAGCACAGTGCGGAATATTTACTATACTGGCTATCAGCCACACTAACAAGAATGTGTTCTGCAAGTATCTCTGTAGTCATGCATATTTTTACATGCCATTTTAATAGCTGAAGGATTAATGCTAAACTTCCAAACTTGTAATGTTGTTTACACAACGTACAAATTAGACCAATTTTGACAAGCCCTGAACCCTTGTCAGGTGCAGTTGTAAGCTTGTTCTGCAACAGCACCGGACTTAAAGGAATTGCAGTAAATTTATGAAATAAAAAGCCCTGTAGTGAACTCCAGCCAGGGCAGTGGATCAGCTGGAGGCTGCCTGCCTGCTGCAGAGCACCACTCCATCTTCTCTGATGAATCACAGAGTTGTGCATGGCATTAATAAATATGAGCCTGAGAGCAAAGAGGGTGTTACCTAGATGTAATGAACTCCCGAACTGACTTGAAGAATGTAGCACGCTGACAAGGTGTCATCAGTTCTGAAGCACGGCACCTCTGAAGCCCAGTCACAGGTATCACAAAGCCACTGTTACCTGAACTATTTATTATCTGTGGAGCCTGCTGCCCGTGGTTGTCCCATTAACATTTCATGTGCAAAGAGATGAGACTGCAAATGCTTAAAAGTCTCCCAGTGGCTAAACTGCAAAGCTTTTTATATTTTCTTTAATTGAAGACCTAGCACACAGGCGTGTGTGCGCACATAATCTTCAGCCTGGAGATTTCAAGCTGTTAGGTAAATGAAGTACTTCAATGAGAACTTTTTGGGTTTTGTCAGTGGCTACTCTTAGCCCTTAGTAAATCAGGAATAAATACTTGTAAAGAGAGTTTCATTTTTCTTTAGCGCTGTTTTCTGATGGCAGCTGGACAGATAATGCAGCCATGAAGTACAAGTCTTTTAAAAAGAAGTGCAGGTACCAGCTCTTCTGAGGCTTGCAGGCAAAACCCCGCAGCTTCAGAGCAGTAGTCAGCAGTATTTCAAACAGTGAGAATATAATGGTCACACTGAAAGGTAAGAAAGGGGTTTGGATGGTGGGGTTTCCAAAACAAGCACCGTTCTTACAGTCGATACCACATCTGATTGCAGCAGAGTCATGCTGAAGGGAGACCTGAATCACAGTCACACTTGAAGCCTTTTTGCATCTCTCTGGTTGTAAAAAAAATGGTTTTAAAGTAGAGGTTAACTCATCTGCACCTGCCTGCAGGAATTGCAAAAAAGGTGTAGGGCAGATATGAATTAGGCATCTTGCGAGCAGGAGACTGATTCTTCCTATTTGCGGGCACTTAACCTTTTCCTCTTACAGTTAAGTGAATGTGGTTTTCTCCAGTATTCTTCTGCCCACCTTGAAAACAGTGGGCTGCTCTGGTTGTCAGAGTGTTCAGTGGTTTTTAAAAAGCATTTTTGGTTCCTTTGAGATGTCAGGCAGCGAGACATGTCAGTGTCATCAGCAAGTGTTGCTTTAGGTGTTCAAATGTGATTTAAACAGTGAGCTGTTAATTAACTTATTTTTTAGTCTATCCTGCCCTCTTGTGAACCCAGATGTTCTACTTAAACCCTGCAAAGGGGAAAGTGAACCTGACTAGTGTGTCTGTAGGTTAGTATTGCAAAAAAGTAACGTGAACTGCAAATACTGAAAGAAGTCAGCTATGACTTTGGCCTTTCTCATGCATTCCTTCCACATAGATATGTCTTTAAATGTGTGACTTTTCTAAAATGCCACATTCCCTTTCAGCAGCTTTTGCTGGCCACCACTGTCCACTCAGCCCCTGTGCTGTTTAGATCTTTCCAAACCAGCTGTTTAGATCTTTTCTGATTTGTGAATTAATAACAGGGTTAAAACCTGCTGAAGGAAGAGAGACAAGGGAGTGCAGACCCAGGAGCCCTGCAGCTCACATGCCACCACGAGAAGCTCTTTCAGCATTGGACAGAGCTCTGCGGGGCCAGCGAGGGAGATCAAGTGCCGCAGGCTGCTGTTGGCAGCAACGGGGCTTCCAGGAGCATGCAGTGTTGGGCCAACCTTGCTGAAATCTGAGAGGCTGTTGCCACAGGTACTACCAGCAGCAACAGCAAAAGGCCATAAGAAGAAATCACGGTAGCTTCCTTGGGTAAAAGCTTCCAGAGAATCTGGTTTTGGCTGGATAGGGACTTCAGGAGTGTGTTCCTTTGATAGTAATTCAAATAACCCAGTGGAAACTTAACTATTCACTTATAAAGCTGTATAAAAATAATACCTCCCATCTGTTTAACTAGTCCTGGTCTGTCTTGTAATGGTTCGCTGACCATCTGTTACCATAGCGTAGAGACAGACATTATGAATCCACTTGACTGTATGCATTTCAGACTTCGGTTTATTTTTGGTTGCTAGTGCATATGGACCATGTTCTGTTACTCTCCATGTGCTTGTTCACAAGGACTTCTCAGCACAAATTTCCCTGAGACAGGTGTTTCAGGATAGTTGAAGAAGGGGAAGAAAAGCAATTAATTTTCTACTTCAACAATCATAAATAATTTCTAATTTGGATCCCATCTCACTCTTCTTACCCCCAGCAAGCTATGTGGATAGGTGAAGCAGCCAGACGAGGGTGGCAACCCAGATGTGAGCTATCTGATTAATGAAGTCACTGTCAGGAATGCATAGTAAAACTCAGACAAAATTAATCATTTCAGAACTGTCTTATTGGTTTTTCTCCTCGCCCAACTCTTTCACATGCTTAAAGGCTGGGCAGGTTTTTAAGGCACTCACCCACTACCTCAGTACTCGTTGGTCTCCAACATCCAACAGGTGCTCTAAATTAGAATTGTACTTAGCTGGTTGGATGCATTTGCAGGACCTGCTTGTGAGGGATGCTATTGGTTTTAGCAGCGATGCTCTCAGTTTTATTAGTGATGCTTTCAGTAGCCCAAGTCAGAGTAGTCTCTACAATAGGCGAAGATCAGAGAGAAGTGGCTCCTGTCCAAGATCAAGCAGCATTACGAAAAGGAGGTGGTATTTGGTTGGGCTTCTCCATGCTGCAGAGCACCATTTATTGCCGCATCTGTGGTTTGTGGCTGTTTTATTGACCCTTACTGAGTTCAGTCTTGGTGAAATGCATTCAAAGTAAATTTTCCCTAAGATCATAACGCTGTTCTTTGTGGACAGCTTCCAGGCAGGGGCTTCATAGTCCAGCGCAGTTTGAAAGGGTGCTGTGTGCCAAAATTGGCTTTCTTGTTCTGCTTCTGTTTTACAACAGGGTAACTTCATTCATGTCTGTAGTAGTACTGCCTTTGGGTGGCATGAGGTGGAAGTGAAACTTCCACAGCCTAACCAGGTATGAGCTAGGCAGCTGTGCAGCTGCTAGGCAATTAAGTATTGACATAGTCTCCATTCCTTTGATGGAAGTGTTTTAGCAAGGCTGTGCCGGTGACACAGGAACATTCCAGGGCTTAGTCTGTGCTTGTTCCTATTGCTCATAAAATGTTTCATGCTTTCTTTGTAAGTTAGCTCATTTATACAAACAGCAGCATCCATTCAGGCATCATATACCGCTCCAAAAGAATCAAGTTCAGCTCTAGATCGGCTATGAGCCATCGTGACTCCTTTTGTCAGGAAGCCCTTCTAGCACACACAAATGCTATGAGGAAAAAAAATACAGCCATAGTAAATGTTGCACTGGTAGGAGTAATATAAATATGTAGATGGAGCAGTGCCTCAGGGAACTACTGTTTCCAGACTGTGGAAGCGTTTCAAGCTCTACCAGGGTCCACAGTGTGGAGAAGCAACCGAATCCCTCTCATTGGGAACCAATAGCAATTCTGTGTGTATAGCTATTAACAGACATGCAGTCCAAACAGGATTATGGTTCTGCATTAATTATCAGCTAATTAGCCCCCTTGTTTTTGGACAAGGCCTACTTTATAAAAATCAAGTGAAAGGATTTCTTGCATATATTATTTACCGAAGCTTTGTTAACACCTCACCACCTTTAATCCCTCTCCGTTCTTATTTGTATTTAGTAATCTATCTGAATTAGCAGTGGTGTGACCCATTCTCTGCTGAGGCCAGACTGCCAGCTTATAGAAATCACTGAAACAAGGCGCCAAAGTAATGTAAGGACAAATGCCTCCCCGTACAGATTGGCATGAACACTGGAGGCAGCATTTGAGCGTAATATTGACTAATTATTTAACCATGAGTGGCAGCTTTGAACATTGTGTTCTTTTTGCTTCGCTTCCTGCATTTACTGTGAATCTAATTATGAAGGGAACAAGTATTTCTTCTCAGGTCGCTGAAAATACAGCAGCTAGCTTTGGGAAAGTGCATGGGATGCAGAGTGGAGGCAGTTGTGAACCGTGCACCAGCTAGTCCTGTACTACAGCCAGAACTAGTGTGCTAGCACTAGTACTCACTGAGCGGGGAGAGCAGATGTTGGTGGGGATCTGACCTGAAAATCTGAATGTTGATGATAAGAGAAAAATACTTGTTGGACTAATAATGTATATTTAGAAATGAACAGCTCGGATTATTAGCAACATGATTTTTTTCCCTTCCCTCCGCAGAGGGTTCAGCTTTTAAATGTTTCTTTCTGTGATGTTAACAAGAAGTGTCCCCAGTTGGATGCTTTACAACAGGGGTCATGTATCAGGAGATGTGTCCCCTAAGACACGAATATGAGCTTCTGGCATTCACCTTGTATGCAAAATCTCCCTGCTTTAGGCAGAAACTTTCCTGAGTTTAAAGGAATATATACGTACAGTAAATAGCTAGATCTCCTGATTGATAGGAGGCATCTTTAAATTGCTTGAAAAGGCAGATGGTCACCTTATTCTTTCCTTTTCTACTATCTTTTGGTCTCCTAACCAATGAGATAAGAAATAATAGACATCAGCTCCTAGTGGGCTGAGCCAGTAAGTGTGCCAGTAAGGAAGCAAATTAATTTTTAGGTGCTGCACTGAAGTTTGTGGCACCCTGAAAAATTAACCATGTATCTAATAAGAAATATTAGTCTAATCCCATTTATTCTGCAGCCCAGAGAGAGATGGATTGTCTCTTCAAGAGGGTTTGTGCAATAGAGTCTGACTCATGATGGGGACATCAATGGAGACTTGGGTCCCAGAGTTACCCTGGACTAATCCCTCTTTGCGCTGAGGAGTGTAGGCTATTCTGTTGACATGGCCTCAGTGCTTTGGAAGAAGTCTGTCTTCACTTTTGGGTTTGTCAGGTTCAGAACACATGGTTTTAGCTTAGCTCAGCCCAGAGGTGAGCTGTGAAACCTGAGGCTGTGCATCCTCCCTGGACATGTGCGTATTGCTGTGATCTCGAAGGGCATCTGTCTGCTGCAGCTCTGCCAGCTCAGCCTCTCCATGGGTTTCTCTTCCATAAACAAAAAATCACCTGGAATATTTTGCTTGGCCTTCGTACTCATTCAGAGTTGTGAGAGGCATCTGGAAGACAGTGAGTGCCTCAGTGGTGGGGCAAAACTTGCTGGATGCTGGATTGCAAATCATATTTCAGCTTCCCCCCAGCCACCCTGACTGCACACACCTACGCTTTTGTGACAGATTAGCACAGTAGTTGTGGCAGGCTAAGGACACTGGTGACTAAAAGACCAAATTGCTACTACCTTGAAGTGCCTTCTTGGAGACTGGAGTCATACGCAGTATAAATATATCCTCTTACCCTTTCATCTAGAGTCAGATGATGCCAGGCCATTATATTAAATGCTGTGTTGCAGTGTGTACTGTATGGATGACTTTGAGAATGATGCTTTTTTTCCACAATAAATTAGGCAGAAATCCCCTAGCCCTAGACCAGAGTGTTAATACCAACCATAGCCCTTTCTTCCTTTCTATTAAGCTTTATTGAGTTAGCTATTGTTGCTACTTGCTGATTTGCCTCTGTGAGAAATCTACTGGCTGTCTTTCCTGGAAGTGCCCAATGGGTGATTTTAACTACAGAGGTTATTGAAACATGCCAAGACCAAGATGTCAAGGTTGGCCCTGAGCGTTTGTACTACTGGAAAATTTATTTCTGAAAGAAAATGATTGCCAAAAACCCATTAGGTGACTTGATGTCCTCTGTTCCTGGTTATTTCCAAAGTCTGCTACAGGGCTCTGATCCCAAAACGCACTTTTAATAAACTTGCAAGTGCTTTGTTTGTTTTAATTTAAGGTACTATTTCTGCAAATGCATAGTTGTACTGCTTTCTCTTTGTCCTTGATGCTGAGTTCATTGTGCATATTAATTAAGGGCCATTAGCAGAGCAAGTGCAGAGCACTGCAAAATGTGACTGAGCACATGTGCTGTGCTGCAGTCTGCAGTGCTCTCTGTTGCTCCACTTTTGATGGGATTTGAAAAATTACAGGTGAAAGCATGCTCTTCCTTTATTAGCCACTATTATTAGACCCATATGGCTTGAACTGAGGAATAAATTGCGCCTGGCATGTATCAACCTAGCATGTCTTTGCAGATGAATATAATCTTTGAAATGTAGATTGAAGGGGAAATGAAGGTGGGCTAGTATTGTTTGCACAATTGCTCTAGGAGACGCTGGCATTATTTTTCATTTTTAAGGTCGTGCCACAGGGTCACTGAGGGATGATGTAGTTGTGCAGGGCAAGGTCTCTATAAGAACTCTGATATACTGCTGTACACTTGCATTCAACTTTCTGTATTCCCTCGTAAAATGAGAATCATCCTTGTTTGTGTGGAGGTTAGCACGTGGTACATAACACGAATCCGTGGAGGCTATTTGCATATTGACGTGCTGCTGCTGTGCTGCTGAGCGAAGTTCAAGATGAGACCTTGACCATCCTTGCCTGGCTTGTCATGAGATAAGAAGGCGTCACACTGCATTAGAGTCTGGTTTGGAGAAGGAACATAAATCGTTTTATCTCAAAGCAGTCTAATTACAAATTACCTGGAGGAGTTAGTCTTTTGACATACTATTTAGTATTTTATTTGTTTGCGTCTCATATTTTTTACCACTTCGTCACCAGCTGATGGTCCCTCTTGAGGACAGGACCCTGCAGCAGGTAGAATCCACGATCTGGTCTGCCCTGGGGATTGCATGAGTTTCCTTTTGTCTAGAAGGTGATGAGAGTGCAAGCACTGTGGACATCCAAGATCTGTGCTATGTTATTACTAGGAAAATGAAACGCTTCTTCCTCCGTCTCCAGAATTAACATGCCTAATAAATCCTCAAATACATACTATAATTTCCTTCTTATTGGGATAAGGGAGCTTATTAAGTGATCTCTCAAAATCACTTCCAAATCTGTTTTCTCTTGTTATTTCCTAGAGTTATACAGGCTTATTAAGTGTCTCTTCTCTGCCACTTTTAGAGTTAGTGCAAGTCCCTTTATGTATTGAAGAGCATTTGACCAGGCCCATAGTCGCGATGTGTGAGTGCAGGTCTGGGGAACCAAGCACTGCTCTGCCCTTGTGTTATCTCCTCGTGCAGCCAGAGGCTCCAGCAATAGGCAGCATCCCATGGTGAATGAGATCCCACTTCCAATTGCCATCTCTCACCTGGCTGCCGTCATGGGAGAGCCTTATTGACCCGACAGCAGCCACCACCAGCCTAGCATCAACTAGTGCCTAAAAATAACGCAGGGTGTAAAAAACACCCAACAACTAAATGTTGATACCTCGGGATCAACTCTGATACCTCAGTCCTTTTCCAGTCATTTCCTGATCATTCTCTTAATTTGCTTAAAGATTGATTAATACTGGAAAGCTTTTCATTGCCACCTTGGTCACTTGTCTTCTTTTACTCCAGCTGCCTTTCTTAAGAAGGTAGAAAATTCTTTTTCCTTCCTTCCTTTTCCAGTTCTCCTGCAGCACTGCCCTTGCTTGTACGCTCTTTTTTGTAAACCCTGCTGCTCACTGGAACAGTGAGAGCACCATGTGGTGCCCAGCCGTGTTTGCAAGGTTGTGCTGGATGTCCAAAGAACTGCATGTTAGGGCAAGAGGAGGGGCCCACAGTGCACATTGTGGCATTCAGGGCACCACACGTTGCTGTCTAGAAGCTGTCATGGCTCCCACAAAGTCAACCTACTAAGCTGCACCACCTGGGCTTGCCACCTTAATCGTAGACCGGGCTGAAAGAAATAACAAGCAGACATGGAGAAAATGGTGAGAGTGGTTTTTCTCCCCAGTTCATCAACTGTCTGCCTTTGAAAATCAAAGGCTGGAGAGATTTCTTTCCTCAAGAACACATGCCAAGCAATCGTGCTCCATTGTTGACGGCAGACTTGTTTTCGCACACTTCAGACAGGAAGAATGGCACTCTCGGGGCGAAGAAGCTGGCACAGCGCAATTGAGGTGGGAAGAGGGGAAAGAGCCAGCAAGTGGCAGCGAAATCTGCGGTGGCTTTGCGACGTTCCCTAGCAACCCGTGCCTCAGAGAGCTGCTCGCAATGTCTCCTCTTTATCATCGCAGCTGCATGTGATGTACTAGCCTTGCCATGGTCTGGCTCACACTATTGTGAGTTTAAAAACCGAAGCGTGTGATTGCAGTGCTGTCATGGGCATAAGGACTTTGGATTGCTCTCTTGCACAGATGGGAGCAATTCACAAGGAGAGTGAATGTTCTTGCTAGAATGTTGTCTGGTAACAGCTAGTAAATATGATCTTGTGGCTTTAAAGACTTTGCAATAAGTCGATTTGATAGTTCCTCTGCCATTTGTTTTCCCCATAAGGTGGTATTGCAGGGAGAGCTTGCATGGAAGTTACTGGAGTAATTTAATTCCTTCCATCCACTGCAGATACGCATGGGTCTTCTCACAATAGCTGTGTAGAGTGTTTTGCTGTCTGAGGCACCTATGTTGATTTTTTGAATGCCTCCTTGCCGACCATTTCCCTACTCCTGACCAGACTTACTGCATCCCGTCTGGCTTCTGGGAGGTTTTAATGGAATCACACAGAATCACAGAATCACAGAATCACGAGGTTGGAAGAGACCCATCGGATCATTGAGTCCAACCATTCCCACCAANTAAGCCCCTTCACCAGTTTTGTTGCTCTTCTCTGGGCACGCTCCAGAGCCTCAACATGGAGATTCAGCACTGAGCGCCAGATGGGCATTCCTGTGGACCAGGACAAAAGAAGCCCTCTATTTGTCCAACACAAATATTTACAGCCCATACAGTGGGTGCTCTGAGTGAGAGCTGTCTCATGCATCTGAAGTCTAGAGATATTGCATCATGGAGATGGTAAGAGAAGGGCAGTGACTATGCCTATATAGGACCCAGCTTCTTGGTCATACCATTTCTAAACAAAGTTTCTGTGATTTAGCATCTGGGGAAGAAAAAACCCAAAAAGTAACTAAATACTGCACGTGAGTTTCCTTTCCTGTAAGCAGCTTCAGCCTTGAAGATGATCCACTGGGCCTTCAGCTGGCTTTGCTCAGCTTTGTTGCAGAATATGTCAAAACTGCTATCACAATCACAGAAGCATAAACAATAAGGCTGGAAAAAACTTGAAGATGACTGCTGCTCAGAGAGAGGAACTCTGCCTAAGTCATTCTTCACAAATATTTGCTTGTTCCTACTCTGAAAAGCCTTAGTGATGGAAACCACAGACTCTCCCCAGGCAATCTCTTCCAGCACTTTGCTGGCCTCACTGTTTCTCCTCCTCCACACTGCAAACCCTAAAAAGTGTGTTAGTGCTTTTCAGATGTGTCCTGCAGCCTGAGCCCCCTGTTTAATAGGGTAAAACTAATGGAGAGGGACAAGAATGGAGCATGGAGAGCAGAATACATAGTTTTGAGAGAAGGAAGAGGAAGGAGTCTGCAGTGTTTGACATTCACAGCTGTTTTCTAGATACGCTTTTGAAATTTCCTTGGCTCTTAGGAACAAGAGTAGGTGAGAAGGGAGGTGGAGGAGGCATGTTTGCTCTGAGGTTCTCTGCAAGAGGGAGCGAACTCCCAAAAGGAACAAGGAGAGGCAGCCCTGAAAAACAGGTTGGTCTGAGGTGAGAGGTGGTAGCAGGAGTCCACAAAAGCCAGACTGAGAGGAGCTCCATACCTGAGGGCAGGAACTAAGGAAGCCCTAGAGTGTCACCTGGAAGGAAGCAGATTTCAATCACCCATATCCCCAGAGAGTGGGGTCTTCGTCTACAGTGTTTGTTCTTGGTCTGGCAGCGTGGGAGCCTGGTGTCATGTGAAAGATAAATGCAGCTCAGGGCTCAGGCTACAGTTAGTCTGGGCTGGGCTTAGACAGCCTTATTGAGTCAAATAGCGCCTCTTGAAAAGCCATTGTACACCTGAGTACATTGCTCACTTTGGCATGATGAGCTAGATCCTCTGCTGCTGTGTAAATCAGCGAGTTCCCTGGAGCAACTGATTTGCACCATCTGAATGTCTGGCCCATCCTTTTCAAGTAAATTCTGCAAGTAGAATTATATATATATATATCTTTGTTTTTCCCCTTCAGCCTATGCTCAGTCAACCTGCGAGCTGCTCAATCATTAAAAAACAGAATGGGGCTGCTGCTGTTGTGGTTGAACAGGACATGAAAATGTTTCATGGACAAAGTGATCTCTGTAATACATCAAAGTGATCCAAATGCAACATTAGGTCTTGCCACAGCCTTTGGCCTCCTCTGTTGTAATTGCACATGCAACTTCTTCTTTTGGTTTGCTCCATTCTCCACAAAGTACTGCTTGATCACTTAGTGAGGTAAGTTTGTCTCTAGCCCAGGAGGTATGTAGACAGTCTTCTTAGCTACATCTCTGTACATGGAGCAATGTTTTGACAGCTATACATGGATCTTGTTGAGCTGTCAGTTCTGCTAACTCTCCCAAGAACCTCTTATTTATTGAGCCGTCAGGCTCTTCCTGACCTCCTTGAAGTCATTCCCAGCCTCTCACAAAACACAGCACAGAAATACAGCTTGAGCATGGCCTTCTGAGCAGGGCAAGTTTCTTCAAGCATTTGATGCCTTGATCAGCACAGATCGTTAGGTCTGTGTGTCAGTGCAGTGGCTGCACCCTCAGGCTGGCTGCAGCCTTAGAGGCTGCAGCTGGGGAAATTCAGATGCTCTTCTTTGGTTCACAGTATGGTTTGGCTGCCAAGGTCTTGGGGCTTTATAAGAGACTAATGGCAAAGCAGAGGATGAGGGAAAGTTGTAGGATGGCTCTGAATCCAGGGACCCCCACGTCCCCCTCTAGCTCCAGTGCTGATCAGGGTATTTCTTCTCCTTGCTGTTTATTTCTACCCTGATCCCTACAGCATAAGCCCCCATGCACTTGGCATCTGAAGCATCATGACAACAAAGCAGTGTCCTGTTTCACTGAAAACTGTGCCTGTGATGGACGTGAAATCACACAGCAAGAGAAAGCGGAGTGGTGGAACACAGGGCTTTTGAACCTCATATAACTCTTCCAAGAGGGAATTAAATGAGAATGATGGTTAGTGCTCTGCTCTGAGTGCTCACCTTCCTGATGCCCAACAAAAACTAACCCGCACATGAAGCCAGAAGTATGTGATGAATCCCTTGGTAAGAAACTAGTGGACTTTGATTAGCATTGTATAGTTCTTGTACAAGGGAGCTGATTCCGTAAAATCAGCTGATGCTGATATCTCTCATTTGCTCTTGCTTTCCTGCTTTCTCCCTGGTCTGAGGATGGTGTGAGACCATCCTTGCATTTACTTCATCCTTCTTCTTTGCACGCTGGTCTTAGCTGAGCCACTCTCCTGCATACAGTGGATGCACACAGGCCTCTCTCCATGGGCTTTTGCCAGCTCTGGAAGCTCCTAGCTTCCTAGCAAGGAGCAAGCTAGGAGCACTTGCACTTTCTTTTCATTCCTCTCTGCCTCATCCGGTGGTCTCCTCTGATGCTGGTTCTGTCTCAAATCTCCTACTGCACGCTGCCTTCTAACTGGTCTTCCCCTCTTCCTGCCAGCACTTCTCTCCTGCCTTTGTAGTTCTGCCTTTTATAATTGCTATGTTTGTGTTGAAAAAGACTAATTTGCTTTTTTCCCTGGCCCTTTGCCCATGTTATTGGAGTCCTCATTCCAGCTTTGACCTTGACCTCTCTGCTCCTATGGCTCTTCTCCAAGGGCCATCTCCTATCATCTCTGCAAGCAGGATGAATAGCAGAGCTAACCCACGTCTTCACTCCTTTTCCAGCAGGTTGCAAAAGGAGAAGGCTGGGACCCTTTGAATATTGAAAAGCCATGGTAAAACATCCTGCAGCATTTTTTGATAGCCCATAGCCTCTGCTTCTTTACCTCCCTGCCACAGTGTGGTCACCAGGAGGGGCAGTCTGGGTCCTCAGCCTGTGGTTCTCTCTGATGGAAAATCATTCCTGATCTCTTGCTGCTCTTTTTCTCAGCTCCCACCTCCCTATGATTGTGAAAGATTCCTGAGAAGGGAAAGTGTTTCAAGGGGGACTCGGAGCTTTTATCTGAGTAATACTTAACTATCCTGGGCTGTATTAGAGAAGAATTATGACTTCATTGAGAAATTTCTGCTGTGAGCCAAATGAGAGATCATTTTCATAAGTACATTGGGTGAAATAAATGATAATCTAGATGATGGGCATTTACCCAGGCCTTTTTTCCCCAAGTGCTGTATAGAATCTGGCACTGCTTTGTTCTGAAAATATTTTTTCTGATTATCCTGAGATAATTGATAGTGGAACATGTGCAAGTATCTTCTAAAGCAGCAGTGCTCTAGGCTATCAAGATGACATTCATTGGGGGCTGCAGCCATTCATTCTCTCCTCTTTCTTTTCATGTGTATTATTTTCCCTGCTCCTGATGGCCCTGTTTAATTTCACTGCCATTTTCCTTACTTGCGAGTGTGTCATATCCTCTGCCTAACAGCGCTCAGCATCGCCGTAGCACCTGTAATTGCAGCTGATGCCTTGTTGAGGCAGGCGTAAGCGTGCTCCTAAGCACTTTCCCAAACTCTATGCAGGCAAATACCATTAGGTCTGCAAGCAGGCTGCCCTTTTGGTGGGTGCCTCCATTTCAGAATTGGTGAGAGGGAGCTTTAAGTTTTCAATCACTAGTGACTATGATCAACTCCAGTCTGGTAATGGTAATTTTGTGAAGGCCGTTGTCCTAGCTTGGGCTGGAGATGACAGAGAGGCCAGGGGCTTCTGTTAGAAGTGGTACGTGTGAGCTGCTGTGAGACTCAACATTGACGGTCTGGGCGATAGCTCTCCATGAATTAAATGCAGTGTCTTTGCAAGTGGTAGCTGACCTGATGCTAGATGGCTGAGCTGAGATTCAGGTGACCTAGAGGTACTTTCAGAGGGCTTTTCATGAGGAGAATTAGTTGTTTTAAAAACAGTAAGGCTTCAATCTCTTCAGGGTGTATGAAGCAATTCAGCAACAAAACTATTCATATAGATGACATAAAATCTAGAGATGCAGTAACAGAGCCTAATTAGAGGATAAACTCTGATCTTTACAGCTTACATATTGTCTTGAGCTCTGTCAGTACCCATTTAATACTCTTCTGTGCAATCTTTCACCACAAGTCCTTGAGATGCAAGAAGATGAACTCTCCCTCTTACTTTGAAGAGTAGCTGTCGTCTCATTATTACTTGCAAATTCTCTTTTCTCTTGTGTTATTAGAAAAGCTGTCATTTTGAATATTTTTTGTCACCTTTGAAGCACGCCTCAGCTGAGAGGCAAGCACAGTAGATGGCCGGGGCAGAATCCAGATATTTAGTCTCTCTGTTAAGTTTCTGCCTCTTTTCCCCTGACTCGGTCACCTGAAAGTCAAATGAAATATCGTACTCAGCACTTAACAATCTTTGCCACATTTGGAGCTAGCTCCCTATCTGCTTTCCAAAGGAACTTGTACTCATTTTGTTAGAAGGCGTTGAGACCCTCCAGTAACCACTTCAAGAAACACGGCCTGTGCAAAACTAAACAGCAGATAAACAGCAGAGCTCTTGGAGTGAAAGCAGCTCCACGTGAGGAAAAGAGAACAGGTGATTCTGGGGTCAGAATATGAGTAAAGTGAAGAATTCTCCCAGTCCTGAGACAAGGAAGAAATGTCTGAGTCCAGCAGGAATGTAATTTGCTTTTGCCAAACTACTGTTTTCACTAATATTGTTCTTAACACTTTTATTTACACAACAAGACCACTGAAGGACACATTGGGAGACTAGTGTTTGTTTTAAAGATGTTACAGTCTTAAAAGACAAAACGTAGACACGTGTAAGTGGAAGGAGGCACAATTTTGGCTACTAAAGATAGTTAATAATAGTCATAATTTGTACTCATTCAGCATCTTTCATTCAGGGATCTCAAAGCATTTTGGAATCAAGAATTCATTGAGACTCTCAAACTCTCTTGAGACAGCCAAGCATTATGAACACCATTTATAACAGCAGGGAGCAGGATCACATTGGTTAAGAATATTGCCGAGGATAAAATAAAACTCAGGAATCCTGCCCTCCAATGCTCTGGATGCTGAAACAAGCACCCGCTCCAGTCTGAGAAGCTTTTTATATAGAGAGATTCATATATATAATCTTTTCACGTTAAGCAAAATATGTAGTCTTCATTTAAGTCACTGGTGTCCTGGGAAGTGTAATGGCCTGTGTCACAGTTGACTAAAAGCGAGACTACAAATAGTGGGTTAAACACATTTGGTTAACCATTTGTTTGCTGTTATAGTTTTCACATGAAAAAAGCTTAGATTGAAACCTGTCTTGATGATGGAAATTGATGTGATTTTAAGTTTCTTTGTGTATTAAAACAGAAACCAAATTTGCATATTTTAAGTATTTTTTTTCTAGCATATTCAGGCATCTGGCAAGAAAGCTATATTTAAACGATTAATACAGTATGAATGCGAGTTTCACATGCAAAATTAGTACCACTAAAATTGTGAGATTTATTTTTCTTTTGAAATAAGCGATGCCCTAGCACTTCTGGTTTTGGTACCTGATAAGGCACTGCAGCTGGGACAGCCTTTTTTTTCAATGGGCGATGAACCTGAACCACAGGGCAGGTGGTGCTCATTGCACAAGCAGCCAGTTCAAACCCTCAGCACAACATGGTGAATGGTGGTGAGGTCCCACATCGCTGTGGTCTGCTGGAGAAGACACTGCGCCAGAGGTGTGTGTCTGCCCATCCTGTGGTGTCATTTTTCATCATCTGTGAAAGCAGTTGAGCCCTGCCTTTATGAAGTGCTTTGCAAATGAAAAAAATTAAGAAAAGACAAAGCTCAATTGCTTCCTTGTGTTTTAGGGCTACTTTTGGATGGGTAGGTTTTGGAAGGAGGGTGCTATTTTCAGACATTTTATTGCGGCAATGAATAGTCTGGGCTAATTGTGTATTGTGTGAGCAAACACATCTTTTCCTCAGCATGAATACTGGAGCATTGCCGGTTTTATTAGGTGCGTCCTTATGCTTGTCCTTTAAGATGAGGTACGGCTCCGTTGGTGCAGAGACCATGAGCCCTGTTTTGACTGCCACTTGCTGTGACCAGAGCCCCCCAGAACTCAATATCTTTCAGTAGTGCTACCTTGGATTTACCCAGGGGAGCTCTGTATAGGTCTTGAGGCTTATCATGTCCCCAGGCAAGAAGCCCTAGAGGGCACCGAGTGCTCCAAGATGTATAGTCAAGATGACAAGCAGCAAATTCAAACCCTTCTACAGCACTTCCCTGTGCAGTTTCGAACAGGTAATTTGTCTCCTATGGATGCTTATGGCACTTACTCTGAAGTGCAAATTTTGACCTGCTGATTGCAGTAAATTTAATGCTTCACTAATTAATGCTTTGGAGGCAGCCCTGGAAGCTTACAGTATTATGACATAAAGAGGAAGGGAATTGATAAGGAGCCCATAGGGTCTTTACTACTGGTGATGATACATGGGAGTAAGACAGGGCTTGACTCTCAATCCAGAGAGATGTGGCAAGTCAAGCAGCTTATGGCAGAGTAAAGCCTTCAGTCTTGAAACAAATAGATGAGTACACATAGGACCCCCTGATGTAATTTTATGAAGCAAACCCAGCTCTTAAAGACAGAGACATAAAGCTGAAGTGATGCAATCTTTTTATCTGTATATTAGTATAATGATGATGTCTCAGTCTCCCTCAGTAGTACCATCCAGCTTGTGCCTTGATTTCATGGCTTTTTTAAGTAGTGCCTAAAATGCTTGTTACCAAAGTAAGTGGAGTTAATAGGAAAACACAAAGTGAGACAACCTGCTCCCCTTTTCATATGAGATAAGTCTTGACAAGTAAAGGGTATTTGTGTAATGATAGGGCCAAGAAGCCCCAGGCAAGACCAGGCACTGCTGCACTTGTCTTTGTATGTATACATTTAAGCACCAATGGGATATTAAAATGTGGTGGTTTATAGGTGTTCTTATTTGAAATATAGTTTAAATCTGCTTTTTCCTGAGATAACGTATTTAAAAAATGATTACTTGGAGATCTGGTTTGGTTTGCTTTTCCTAATGAGAAACGGCCCATGTTGCTCCATAAAAATCTAGCTCATCTCCTGTTAACCGTGAATCTACAAACAAACCACAACGTCCAGCAGAAATGACAACTGTCCATAATAGAAGTGGAAGCTGTCATTATACATAGTCGCGCTCACTGCAGAAGCAAGCAACAGAGAGCAGTGTTTACAAATTATTTTTTGCAAGGTATTATGGAAGTTGGATAACCATCCCTTCCAGATTCAAAACATCAGTGAGAACGTGAAGAATAGCAAGAAAAGCTACTTAGTCTGTTTGCGTATAATAGCATACAAACAATCCAAGGACAAAACAGTCATGCTCATTTATTACCATGCTTGATGATTAATAAAATGCTCTGTCTCTGTGTAGTCACTTACATCGCGGAAGCTTGGAGAGCTTTGCAAGCACTGATTAATTAAGAGAGGAATATTGTTAAACCCATTTTACAGAGTAATTAGGGTGCATGTACTATGATCCTATTAAATTCAGTATCAATACACAGAGACCAAGATTTTCGTTTCATGCCTGTAAGCTAAAAGCCATGCTCCAGAGAGCAGGCATCTGTATGAGCAGCTTGAATTTCAGAAGTCCTGGGAACTTTTCAGCTCTTTAATTAACTTTGCATTCTGGCTTTATTGTCTTGCTTTTAAAACTATCAACAAGATACCTCCCCTTCCACCTGTCTGCATCACAGTTTTCACCGTGTAAGAAAAAGAAACATTTAAGCAAAATTGCAAGCTTTGAAGTTAAAACGGAGAAAAATATTTTTATTATTATCAGTACTCAAGTTCTTTGTAACTTAGTGTTCGTTGAAACCAAGAGCTTAATGGGGTTAGAATAGGATAGAGGATGTGCATGGATAGCTAAGTGTTACAATAATGAAGTTTTAAAATACAGGAAAAAAATCCTGTAGAGCTTTGAAGTAGTTACCAAACTGTCCTGTTTCAAAGCAAGCCAGTATCTAACAAATCAGGGATCTGCTGCCAGAACTGCTCATTCTGGATTGCTGGTTTGCCATGGGAAGCAGTGGCAGGACAGGTAGGCAGTGAGGAACCAGGAGCTTGTCCCACTCTGGCTTATCCTGAAGGAGATGTTGCTGCTGCTTGCCCAGAAATGTGTGATTTCAGGCTCCTGGTATGAGCAGAAGGTCACTGGCTGTCAGTGGGAATCTGTGCATGCAGGGAAGAAGAATGAATTATTCTCTGACCAGGAGTAAACCCAAGAACGTGCATGTCACAAGGAATCCAGGCAGAATCATCTTTTCAGGAATCTGTATGTACTCTGGCAGCTGTAACTTTTCACTGGGAAAATAAATCAAGAATTAAAATATTTTTTTTCCAGTGCATCTTTTCTGTAAGAGAGATCAGTTGGCCTTAATTATAAACTGAATTACAGCTGCAGGCAATCTTGATATTTCTTTGGGAGCTCAGCTCATGAGAGATGTGGCACCATGCTGGATTTTTTGGTCTGAAAGTTTGCGATTGTTTTGGACAGTCAATAACTTAAATGAAAAAGTATGGTCTTTGTCAGGCCATTGAATAAAAAATATGCTGCAATGCTATTTAACTGTTTATTTAACGGTTTTGGTGAGTGAAATGAAAGGAAAGTGCTAACTTTATGCAGATGAACAAGAAGAAAAAAAATGAAAGGGAAAGTAAATATCAGTGAAAGATGTTTCTGGCTGCCTTTCAATTCCAAATTGGGCTAATTCTACCTTGTGAAAAGAAGATAATTTCCACGTTTCTGTAATCGGGAACACATAATTGAAGTTATTTTCTCCCAGAGAGAAGAAGCTGCTTCTACAACATTTGCAAATGGACAAGAAAAATGACCACATACAGTACACTCTGAACGATTGTGTACACATCACAGCATCATCTTCAGATGTCCGTGCAGATTTTGTGCTGAGGTTTTTTACCAATTTGAGTAAAAATTTACGTGTGGGTAGGGAAGGTTGATGCTGTCAAATGCACAGTGCTAACTGCAGAGCTCCCTTTTCTGGGCAGCCATCACAGCAGAGGTGGCTGATCACCAGTCAGGTCTGGAAGTAGAACATATGCACTAGAGTAGCACTGAAACAAATAGCAACTTTGTGTAGCAAAATAATTATGCAGTGATTCCATGCCACTGCTCCTTTTGACCTGGCTTTTTAGGAACTGAACTTTGATGAGGAAGATGAACCAGATGTTGTTGCAGTGCTTTGAGAGTGAGACAAATGATTAACTCACTTCCTTTCGTTTGCGGCATGAAGATATTTTCTGCTGTGATGTTTAACCTTTTGAATGCTGGAGTTATCTTAAACATTCCGTTAACTAAACACGCAAGATAGTGTTTATTCATGAATGTATTTGCATCTGCATATCACTGCAACTGCAATCATCGTGCTCTTCTCTGAGGTTGCTTGGTATTTGATGGCAGTAGCAAAGGCTGGACTCAGGCATTCCTGCTCCCAAAACATGGTCCCTTCTGTTGGCTTTTTGCAGGCCAAGTCTCTTTTCCATTTCTGCGGGTTGGTTTGCCACCTCTGATGTTGCTGTGGTTGGCCAGACAGAGTGGTACTTGGGGAATTTAGGAAGCCATGTTGCAAGTATCACAGACCCCCAGCTCTGAGATGTGTCTAACTAAGGAAGCATATATTTATGTGCATTAAGGCATAGTGGAGAAGAGAATGCGTGAAGATAACTGTAGATTAAACACCAAATCGCATCTTTAGACAGCCTTGACCACTGCACAGATCAGAGGGAAACAGAGGAAGTTTAATAAACAACAACACAACTTTGTTTTTTAAGGAAAGCCAGAGTTATATTTTTACCCTGACCTAACAAAGGAGGAGGAAGGAAACTGTTTTGCTGAAACAAGCATTTTAGTTTGGACTAAGGATACGCTTTTCTCTCTATGTTTGTGTGTGTGTGTGTGTCCCAGCAAACTCAACAGTATGTTCATATGCATGAAATACATTTTCCTGGAGGCACATAGTCAGCGTATGCCATGCAAGGAGGAAAAAGATGTGCCTGCCACTGCTTAAACATTGGTTAGAAAGGCATAGCATTTTAGTCAAAATAAGTTAAAGTGTCTCAACATTGTGGCTGATATTTGTTATTTTTGCTGACATTGGGTTCTAGTTAAGAAATCTGCCTGGTTTGGAAAAGTGCAATGTAGATAAAATATGAGAGCAGCCTGTTTACTGTGTGCATGAGGAAATGTGGCCTCCAAAACCAGAGAAAATCAGTCAGAACTGAAAATCTGCAGATTTTGGTCTTTCATTTTAAAAGGCACACACCAGGTCCTTACTGAAGTGGGCATAAGCGAGTCCTCTGATTGGGGGGTGTTGGAAGCCAGCGTGGTGGAGAGGGAGAGACTTCACATACTGCTTGACCAGGGCATCCTGCTGAAGTCTGGCCAGTGGAGGCTGCAGATATGGTGACTTTGGATTGCAGAGTGACCAGTGTAGGTCTGCAGTGCTGAGTTCAGCCTGGCAGGCTCTATGCAAGGCTGAAGATGTGGCGCTTCAGTAGCCTGGCTCCAGGTTTTGTCTTTGCCTCAAAGCCCGAACGTGATGATGGGCAAATTATTCTCCCTCTGTACT
>WAAB01008295.1:39153-65699 GCA_013389865.1 Piaya cayana
TTCTGTGATTCATGCATCTTGCTTCCCTTTTCTGTGAACAGCAGCGCGTGCCTTCTGGTTTGATCCATTTACATTGCAAGGCCCAAAGGTAAAAACAGTGTTTCAGATTATGTATGGACAGAGCCCAGCAGAAGGGGCTAGAGCACGTCACCTCCACATCTTTGTTGCAGTTGTAATTACCTCTGGGGGAAGTACAGGCATGGAGGTCATCGTCAGCTTCATGCTGTACCATCTTCTCCATGCAAAGTCTAGGGAAGGAGTCTCAAGTCAACTGGGTTGCAATGGTCACTCCTTTCTGTATGGGAAATGAAATAGGTACAATAGATGGAATAATTTTTAAGAGGTGCAGATGCTACAACGATTTCTCAAGGTAATAAATCCTTGGCTGCACTTACCCTGTTAAAATATATGTTCAGGCGAGATTCATGATCAGCTCTTAGGAACAGGAGAGCAAAGGAAAAAAATAGGTTGTTCCAATATTAAATGCTTTACATTTGGCACCTTTAATTGGCTCATTAATAAACCTTTTTTTTTTAAGGTTATGCTATTTATTATTGCTAATGAAATAGTTGTCAACTAGCCTGCTAAAAACAGCCACAGAGCAGTCACCAAGGGTGTCTCAGTGTGCTCGGTCAAATACCTGGCTCTGAAACTCCTAGTCATATGCATGGCCTTATGCCCACCAAAATGATATATCCCGCAGAGGTAGCACTTACATCACTTAGGAAGCAAATACAAGTCCTGTGCACTATACAGGCTGTTCTCCCCACATGAAAAAAAATACGTCATGGTAACCCTGGAACATCAGTGTGGTCGCATTTGTACAATTGAGTGTACTGAGCTGTGTGTGGATATTCACAATTTCCAGATGTTCAACAGCTGGCTCAAAAGAGCTGCTAGACTTCTAGAAATCCTGAGCAAATACACATAATTCTATAATGTTTGAATATTGCTCAGAAAAAAATCCCTCAGGAGAAAAAGAAAACATTGCTGGGAAAACCTGAATGTATGGTAGGTCCTGTATATAGTCTCGGGCATAGAAGCTGAATGTATAGCAAATAGACCTTGCATAGCCCTCCAGGGAAGTTCATCCAGCCAGCTGGTGGCTTATTCCATGTGCCCTTTCTTCCAAGTGACCCACACACTAACCATCTCCCTTGCACGCCGCTGCTGCTCTGTTAGAGAGCAATTGGCAGGCAGGCAGTGGGTGCAACTGCCCTACTGTGTCTGCACGGCAAATCCAGAGCTTCCAGGGAGAGCAGTGGCTGTAAGACAGATCAGGTCAACCAGGAGCTTAGCATGAGCCCTCGAAAAATAAACTGTACAAGGTCAGGAACTTGCAAGTGTTTGGTTTCTGGGAGTGAATGATTGAAGTGTTATTGCTGAGTACAGTTCTAAGACCTTCTCTACATTGATTGATGTCTCATTTGAAATCTTCTCGCCTGAAAGAAAAAAAGCATGAAAGCATTTATTTAATTCTCTTGCACTGCTTTAAAGCTGTTATTCTCTGTTGAACATTAGGGGCTTGGTAAAGATTCATCACATCAGCTGTAGTCTCCTAAGCCAGGTATAGGTGGCCAGTGTATCGTTTCAACTGTGATTTCACGTTTTCTTCCTATTTAAGTAGCTATGGAACATGGAAAAATGCTTCCTTGTAGACCAAAGCTAATAATTTTCTTATCTAAGGTCCAGTCCTTGACGAAAGCAGCAATTAATCAATGAAATACTTGCTGTACTGAAATGCTGCATTTCATAAATAAGTTAGTTTTCGCATGCAAGTGTTTCAAGAAAGCAGGGCACACAAGATAAGCTGGTGTCAGCATTTTTTAATCCTGAAATGACCGAGTTTCTTATTATAGACACCAAACTTAGCTTCTTCTCCGAAACTTCTAGGCAAGAGACTATTTCTGTGCTTCTCAAAATATGCCCCTACTTCTGCTGTGTTGCAGGGAGAAGACTCACGGAGCCAGACTGCAAATACCGTATGCCAGTTGTTAGCGTATGAAGGCCAAGAGGTCTCAGTTTCTAAGCACATATTAAAAACCTTTGTATCCCTAGTATAAATATCTGTGGACCAGCTCCTGCTCTCACTAATGTTAACAGCAGGTTTTGTGTCAAAACAAACAAGAAGATAACATAACTAGCTGCTCAGGATTATGTGTCTTTGTCCATATCTTCCATCACTGCAGGAGGTATTGTTCCAGTACCTTTTATATTGTGTTATTAAGTAATGGAAACTTTTGACAGATCTAATGTGAAATCCTTCCAAAGCCTTTTGCAGTGTTGGAAAGTGTTTGCATCAAGTTATCCTTGAAATAACTTTCTCCCTTATTCATTATTACGTGCCACCTAATTATGAGGCACAGAATACTCCTCATTCTGAGAGGATATATAGCACTTCACTAGATGTTTTTAGGAGTCCATTTTCATTACATTAGATGAGGTGTTTACTTGTATGAATCTCTTGGGTCTTAAAAAAAAGCAAAAACAAGACAAAGAATGAAGTTCAACACTGAACAGCCAACAGACCCTTGCTTTTATATCACCACATCAGAGACTGTCCTTTTTTTCAGAGTGGGTATCCAAGCTCTGGACCTGCATCAAGCACTCCTGCCTTCAGGCCTGAGGATGAGTTGGAACATCTGACCAAGAAAATGCTGTATGACATGGAGAACCCTCCCTCCGATGACTACTTTGGTGAGTAGTGTCATGTCACAAGTGTCTGTAGCCCCTTTCTCTATTTACCAGGTTCTGTAATGGGGGAGGCCTCACAACTGCATTGTTCATCCAGTGACATTCGTATTGATGGATTTGCTTTCTGTGCCTGGACTGGAAATGTAATCATCCATAGGAATCCCCCTGTAATTTCAACATAAATCTCATGCTCACTTGCTGTATGTTTATAGTCTTTCTGGTTATAAAGTTGAATTTTTCAGTGTCTGGTTCATTTTCACACCATCTGTCCCAGCTTCTAGCTACGAGGCTGAATTCAGGTGCAGTGCACTGTCTTGCCTGCCTGCTGCATCCCTTCTCATTGCAGCTGCAAATTAACTGGCAGTGCAAATGTGTTCTGCTCCCAAGGCATGGATTTTTATTTGCTGTATGCTGGCATAGATTAAGAGGAAATCCATTCAGAGTCAATCAGGTTGGTTTTACATGGGGGCCTGTTAACCCAGATCTCAGTCCAACAAGTAAAAGGAAGACAAATCTGAGCTGATTGGCTCATAACCAGGCCATCTTCCTTGTCTGGAGAAAGAAAAGCAGCTAATTTCCTTTTTAAGTAGTATAAAGCCGAACTACCTCAGACACCTGTATGTGTAAAATATATATCCTGCCTTCATATAAAATACAAGTGTATGGCCTTTGAACTCTGTATAAAAATCAAGAGCCTTGGGCACGTTTGATACATCTTGTCTCCATGCTTCATTTCTTACACGCTTGGGTGATAATGTTGTTAGGAAAAAAACTGCTTTAGTTTGTGGAGTTAGGCTGGGACAGGATGTTCATTTTGAGTTATCTTCCATTATTTAATCTTTTCTTTTCTTAAAAATTTCATTTAGATTACCTCCTACACCTGTTTGCTATAGATTTTGGTAGGAACAATACGTTTCTAGCTTAAACTTCCGTGGTTTGGTGTAATTGGAAATCATGCAGGACCTAGGTTTTACTAACAAGGATCTTGTACTGACAAGGATCTGATTACATGAGGTCACGATGTCCTCATCAAACAACTGTTGACTTGGATGGGGTTGATATCAGTTCCCATTCTCCATCAGTACCTTCTACCTTCAATCGTCTCCACCCTTTCAGCTGAAATGTCTTCTTTATAAACACCGATAGTCATCGGAGCTGATGACTAGCGCAGATCTGAGGTGTGAGCAAGAATGACTAACTAAAGAGAGGATAACCAGAGAACATTTTCTGTGCTGCTGCGTTTGACTTCATCTCTGCCCATATCCATTTGTGTTCACTCTCTGATGTTTTAAAAGCGAAGCAACAACCAACCAAACATAACGTGTATTTAGCCATTAGCGTGGGCAGGCAAGAGGGAGAAGCTTTTTTCCCCGCTCCTTTCAGGCAAATGGCTGAAGCCCTGAAGCATGAGATTTGATTACAGTCATTTTCTTAATGCAGAGCTTTGAGTGGCAGGAGCTGGTTGATGCACCAAAGCCCACCCATTTCTGCTCATAGCTCAAGAAAGTAGGCAGGTGAACAAAGAACTTGGAGATTCATAGGCTCCAAGGTCAGAAAGGACCTTGTTATTATACTGCCTAATGTCCTGTTCTCAGTTTCTCCCAGAAACATGATTGAATCATTACTTAAAAAAAAAAAATCTAATCTTATCTTAAAGACTTCAAGCAATGGTGAGTCAACCACCTACCCTGATAAGCTGTTCGAGTGATTAATTTTTCTCACAGCTCAGAAATTGCTTCGTGAAGTGGAGCTTTAGTTTTGTTTAGCACCTGTATTTATGGACCTGAACTGTTCAGGTATTGGAGACTAATACTGTATCTCTAAGATGGCTCTGCTCTGTTTGACGGTGTGGTACATCAAAGTTTTTTTAATCCAAAAGGGATACATAGCTCAAAGAGTTAGAACATAACGTCTCTCCATGGTAGTTCATCAGGTTGGCTATCAGATAGCAGGTCAGATCAGTGCCTTGCCAATACCTCTTAATTCAGAAGAAGACAAGAAAGTGGAAAGGAGGCTCCAGAGCATTCAGAAGTTTTGCCAGTGTTGTTTAGATAAGCAGTAATGTGATCAAAGATGGCAAAATCATGCATGATGCAAGCAGGAGGATGAAAATGAAACAACAACCCTAGTCCTACATCAGAGAGGTGGTGTTTAATTACAAGCTGCATCTGACAGATCTTCTAATTACACTGAACCTATGCCATTAAAGGCTATCTCTCAAGTGCTGTCCAGTCTCGGCATTTTTGATGTGCAGAAGAACTGTGTGTTGGGCTGAACTCCTCCTCAGCTCTATGAGTATGCTGTGTTTCATGCAGCCATTTGGGAAACATGGCCTTAACTAATTATATACTTACCAAGAAAAACATAAACAAAACCAGCACTTCTGGTTTTTTACGGTTGGATAAAATCAAAGAGGTTGGCTCATCTATCTAGATTTGGACCTTCTAAGCCAAGCTGCTCCTGGGGTAAGGTGGTCTCCGGAGTCACATGGATAAGGTTTTTTGATATGGCAGTGCAGGCCATGAAATTTGTACTAATTCTTTCTATGTCAGAGCTAAATACTCATCTACTTGAGCTGTCAGCCAGTGCCTTTCAGTAACTTCATGCTCATCTGGAAAGAGCAAATTAAGTGTGGGAGGGAAAAAAGAGTCTTTCAACTTTGGTTAACTGTCTCAACCAATATCTCTGCCTTTGTTCTTTATTTGTTTAGTACAGTAGTCTGGATTGTACAAGATTCATATGGCACATTGATCAAATAATCAGAAAAAGGACAAATGGGCAGAGACATTGACTCTGATTTGCATAAAATATCTTCTGCCTGAGGTCTAAATGCCGTGGTAATTGTAGCATACCAGATAGCTGTCAGCTAATCACTTTTATTAGTTTGAATTTAGAAAACTGGATTTCAGCATATTAAAAGTTGGTTAAGAGCAGATAGGTTTTGAATTGAGGAATCTAATTAACCTTGCTAGAAAGCTGCAAGGCGTTATATTAAGTCATGAAAATAATTTGTTGGAATAATTACATTTGAACTGTCAGGGTGGAGAAAGGTCATTTTGCGTGGCCCATCAGCACTCTGGGTTCTTTTCTGTAACCATCCTCCTTCTGCAGTTTCACTTGCTGTGTCTCTGGTTTTTGATCAAGTTATCTTGAACTTGGATGGGCAGAGTGGAGGTTCTTGGAGACAGAAGAGGAGTAGGAGGTACTGAAGTTGTCTCTAGAAATGCCAGCTGGTACTGCTGGTACAAGCAAGTTGAGTTCAGGAGCAGGACAGCCTGCACTTCATCAGGTCTGTGCTCACCACACCTCTCTGCAGCTTCCCTGGGTGGGAATTACTGAAGGTGGTTTCAGAGTCGGGGGGGAACTGTTCTAGCCAGTGTCACTCATGCAAGCACACGCAGCTGGTAGCACAGCATGGTTCACACTACATTCCTGTGGGTGCGTGGTGAGAGCCAGAAGCAGCATGCTAGAGACACACTTCGGAGCAGAAAGATCACAGATTTCCTCTGTTTGTTGCCGAGACTTACCACAGCAGCATGATCCATTCGCTGGGAAATCCTCTAGCTGCCATTGGCAGGGCAGAGCTTAAACATGGAAATATTATCACCAAGCATAATAATAAAACACACCCCTGATTTTTTAGGCATTAAACATACATGCTGGCTGTTCTGCCTAAGTTTTGTTGAAAGGCCACGCTACTATACTAAGTCTAAGCACAATGATTTTTGGTGTTTGTGCCCTTCCAGTCTTTTGTAGGTTATAGCGTTACTTATGGAATGGCTTCTCCTGGGAAGTCCTTGGCAGATCAGCAAATTGAAGTCTCTTAAGTCTAAGCTACTCCTCCTTCTTTACTGCTGATTCAGTTGCTGATCTGTGGTACTTGACCATCTTTAATCAAGTCCCTTTTTATTAGAAAGGATTCCCAAATGTGTTATGCATTATGCTGTAGGGGGGGTTCTCTTTGTCACAGCCTACCCCATTGATAAATGTGCTGTTGTAGATAGGCATGTCTGATTTGTTGAAAAAAAAAAAAAGGAATACTTTGTGGAGTAGATATTGGGTAAGGTTGGAGGAGGAGAAATGGATATTTACAGGAGATCAGTGAAACTATCAAAATTGTTTGTTGGCCACCATGTGAAATTAAAAGCCCTTGATTTTGCATTAAAAAAAAACCCCAAAACATAATACATGCATACAAATATCACAACTGTTCTGGACCACTGTTACAAGTCTCATAGAAAGAAATTACTTCTGGCAGCTTATCAGTCTCTATCACCATGCAGACAGTGCTGATTAAGACTGGAAAAGTGCCATTGAGGCCCCTGATCTCTTGTTGCCTTCTGGACTATGTCCCAGCTGAGTCACTCCCCACGGCATAGATGTTTCCCTGAATGGTGGGAAGAAATTTTTACTGGTATTTTACTGTGAGCTCTCAGAACTACCAAAGGAACCACCAGTTTTATGAATTTGGTAACATGACAGTCTTCCTTTGTAGTTCCAGCGTGCAGTAGGGATGTGCATGGGGAGAAGAGAGGTATTAACATGGTCCTGATGAAAATACTCAGCTTGTACAATAAAGGGACCTTGATTGTCTCGGAACTGATGATTCAGGATATGTAGTTTTCTTATGTGTATTTTCTGTATCCCCTGACTTTAGTAATGGGAAAGGTGGTGCAGGGTTAGGCTAAGAAGCAATGCCAGGAAGCATAATGCTTGACTTCCTGTACTGCTTCTCATCCTGACCTCTTGTGAGACCTGTGGCAGATCGTTTTACCTTTCTAAACTCCTGTTTTTCTGCTTTCACCCTACTTGGATGGCACTTCATCAGCATAGTCCTTCAGACAGGAGCTGATGAACAGCAGCAGTTGTATCAGTGCCTCAGTGGAGGAGCCTTCTTCCCCAGTGGTTGTTCGAGATGCTGTGCCACTGTTAGGACTAAAGAATGGTAAGTGGCACCAGCAGTGAATCTGTCAAGGCTCTGTCAACATTTCCAATCACTTGCTTTGCATCTCCATTAGGCTTCCGTTTATAAGCTAAAAATCCTTCACTAGGACCAAGGGACCTGGTATCCAAACTGTGTTAAAAGTGCCCCTAATTTTACTTCTTGAGAGGTAGGACATGGGTTAGCAGTCCAGGTAAGATATGTCATAGAGTCACAAAAGCTTCAGATGAGGAGGCACGCTAGGCTGTCCAGGTATGACTTCCTTCAGTTTCTGGTGTCCTTGTTTCCTTTGACATGTCTTAGTCCACCAAACGGTTCTAGTGTCTCTAAATTGAACGTGTTCTACTTTGAATTTCAGTCCTTGTCAGGCATTTCTGTAGTCTTTAGGAGGCTCAGGTAGCCTCTTAGTTTCCTCTGAATTACCACCAGAAAAAGGAAATTAAGTTGTCATATCTTGCCTGTATTCCTAGATCTCTTCTGAAAACATCATTACTAAAAGATGCATATTATTATCACAAGAGCATAATTACACCATACTTTTGCTGTGTGATGTGTCACCATGACTTCTGTTTAAAGGCAGCGTTTCTGGTGCAAGATAACGTGCATCCTCATCTGAACAACGCCTGAGTCAGAAAACAGTAGGTTAGATTTTCGATGACTGATGAGCCGACAGTCATTTTCTGTTATATAACCACGCACAAAAGCAGGAAGAATGGATATATGATGGCGACCCTTGTCTTCACAGTAGTTCAAGTTATTATTATTTATGATTTAGCCACATTCCAACATTTGCTCAGTGCCTCAAAGGCTGGGAACATCCTGTGCTCAGGGATGGCGTTGGTGTGGTACCATCAACATCCAGCTGCCCTCTTGTGGCGTGCCGCAAGGGGAGTCACCCTCCCTTTGCTCCCCAGGGGCTTTAATTACCCAGTAAATGGCTTTCAGAGCCTGTTTTTTCAGTCTCACTTCTGTTAGTGCTTGCCACCCCCGTATAGCTGTCTTTCAGGGAGTCCAGCAAGTGCAGGTAAAGCTTGGAGAGCAAATTTATTTGAGTAGTCTCAGCACAATGTACATGATGAATTTTGGCTCACAGTTCCAAAGTGGGAAGAGAAAAAGAAGAGGCCAGTGAGTGGTTGGAGAGCAAAATATACCATGTCTGTGTGCATTTATCTCCAGCCATGAGAAAGGCACAAGAAAACAGGAACCAGAGGCTGTGAGCTGGTTTAAGTCGCTTTTCAGCATTTGAAAGACTGTGTTAGTGGATGCAAAGGTTTGATTCTTCCTGCTGTTTATGTGATCCACGTCCTGCTCTGCGGTATTTGTGGGAAAAATGTTCTGTGAAGCTAAGCACTTAGATCTTCCTTCTTGCACCAGGGATCTTAGTCTTATGTAAGTGCACACCTCTTAATAAAGATCAAGCAGATGTAGCCATCAGGAATGAGGGAAGGTTGCGCTTCTGTAAGATCTGAGCACCTGGTAACCACATGTGCCACAAGGCAGGAGACTCACATTCCCTTTTTTCCTCTTCTAATCCACACAAGAGTAGATGAGACTACTCATCATGAGTGTTTCAGAAACACAGTCTTCTCAGAGACCAGCACTGCTTCACAGATATAATCAAAATCTTAGCTCAAACCCCAAATTGCCTTTTGTTACTGAGATGATAAAATACCAGCTGTAGCAGGTAGCAAGGAGCGTGACTTGCTTGGTGGTTTTTTAGTCCCTGGTTTAGCTTAAATTACTGGCAGTCAACCTAGACATATTTTTACTTTTAAACAGAACTAAGTGCAGAGTACCAAGGCATCATTTTATGAAAGGAATTTCCATGATAACCTGTGTGCTGTGAAAGAAAGGTGGGGTTTAGGCCATGAGTGAAATTAGGTTTGTCCCAACAGTCAGTGTAAATGAAAGCCAACAATTTCCTGCTGTCTTCTAAGAGGAGTGAAATGTGATAATGAGATATCAAGGATGTGTCTTGCTCAAGTGCAGCTGTATTTTAGAGGATCGTTCAGAGTGTTTAAAAATTAACACATCCATAGAAAAAAAAAATCCATCAGCATGCTAGATAATTTCTTAGGTTGTAATAGGCACCTTAGTGTGCTAGAAATTGTACAAATGGATAGCAAAGCTCTTACTTTGGACAATGATGAGGCTGCTAGCCAAGGCCCCCAAAATTAATAGTCCTGCATGAAAACAAAGTAAATTTTTCTACCTTTATTTGAGAAGCAGTTCAAAGGGAATCTGGCTTGTTCATCGTAATCTTACATACCCAAAGTACATTCTCTATGGACTGAAATGACTGAAAAGTTGACGATGAGGCATCAAGTCTTCGGTGCGGGTCGTAAGTCCATAGCTAACTCAGGTTATTCGGAAGCGAAAGTGTGACCTACCTTATGGTTGTTTCCTGCCCCACATGAAATGAATTGGCTGGTCTCAGGGGGGTTCTCTGTGGGTGTGTCGTCACCTCATTAAGAAAAACCCATGAATTATAGCACCTGGAGGACACTTGGTTGGGAATCTCCTTAAGGAGTCTAGGAGCTGAAGGCAGACTATTAGTGTAGGGGCCTACAGAATGTTGGGGCCTTAGAATCGTTCTATGGAGAAGAGCAAAACTAGGAGTTTCATCCAGGATTCATAAGCACTAAATTCTCATGCACAGTATTTTAAGAGGGGCTGGATCTATGTGTGTCTATGAATGAGTGAGAATGTTTTTCTGGACTGTAGTTTTATAGAAATAATTTTCACTTCAGATTGAGCTTCGGAGTGTTTTAAGCCCCAAGGCATTCCTTTTTGTGGTCATAACTTACAGCTAAGTTGTGGAGAGAGATGCAGGCAGTCAGCTGAGTTAGAAACCACGCTTCCAGCCTGGGCAAATCCTTGCCCGAATAATATGAAAGCAGTTTAATTTTTCTTTGTTTTGAGTTAGTTATGACCTGGCATAAATGAACCCCCTCTTTTTTTTAACTGAAAAAACTCACCTATTGTTTGAAGCTGGTTGCACTAAATTTGCAGTTATGTCTGTGCTATATTATGGCTTATTTGTACTGCAGTAACATTGAAGGCTCGCTAGCAAGACTGTGGCCACGCTGCACTATGCGCAAATTAAACATGAGGTAGGAAACAGGATGCCTCCGTTAGAGCATCCATGATGAAAATATGGTAAGGACCAAGGAATTATTATTGTCCTTAATTTACAAATGAGGGACTGAGTGGCAGAGTTGAGATGACTCACCCACAGTCATGCAGAGAGTCAGTAGCAAAGTGGGAACTGAGCCTAGAATTCCTTCAAGTCCCGTGCCTTACCCACAGCCATGGCCATACTCTTTATTTCATGTGAAAATCAACAAAATGGACTCATAAGCCTTAGAATCATAGAATCACCGGATTGGAAGAGACCCATCGGATCATCGANGTCTAATGAGAAATCACAACTGATCTGAAGGCTCTTCCCAGCAATTAGATCACGAGTCCTATTTTCCAAGGTTAATAACATGGCTGTGAAAATAAGAAAAGGGAAAGAAAAGCGCTCTAGGATCACATTTGGTAATTTTAACCACAGTTAATATAATGTACCCACTAATGCTATCACACTTCAGCATTTAAATAGTTCAGGGCTATTAGGGAAATTGATAATTCACCATAGCAATCTGTTACTTTACAGTCTATCTATCACTGTTCCATGGGGGTGGGTGAGGGGCACAGGGTGGCATTTGTTATTTCATCTTCTGGTGGCATTTGTCTCATGCTGTCTTTTTTGATATGGTGGTTTGTCTCTTGCCAGTAACTTTTGGGGGTGTTTTGAGTCTTATTTGAAGTTTAGTTAGGGGGAAAGGCCAGATTTTATCTGAGAGTGAAATGTGGTAAAAAAAAGAATTAAATGAGACTGTCTCATTTGCTGAGTGTTCTCCTCCAACCTGTTCTCTTCTGATGGAAATGCATCAAAACTGTTTGGGTTTTTTTCTTTTTTTTTTTAAGGAATCACTTTGACTCAGATTGTGCGAGATGAATCATAACCCACTTTCTCATCTGAGATGTGAAAAAAATAAAAAAATTCCAGTTCTGCTGTCAATGTCAGCATAATCAATAGAGTGTTTCTCAGTGGTGCAAAGAGGTATGGGAGGATTAAAAGAATGAAAAGAATCAAAAGTAGCCAAACTTTCCTGTTGCTTTTAGTGAGATGCACTGTTTTCATGTCTGCAAATGCCTGCTGTTCACCATGCCGTCTTGGACATCAACAGAGTTTTTCACATATCTGGCTACAACCCAAGGCCACAACTAGTGCTCAGAAGTCAGGAGACTGTCACCCCTAACTGGCAGGCAAATCACAAGAAGCCAGCCCTAGCAGACATTTGGGATGATACCGGCTGAGAGTAAACGTGTTTCAACTTGTGAAACTTGCTGTTAAGATGTCACCTGCCTGGACCGTGCCAGCACAGATGGTGTCAGCTGATGAAGAGACGGTGGCAAAGCACTGTGCCTGTCCCATGGCCCTGCCTGAGCCATCCACATTGAGGGAAATGGAAAACATCAATAGCAATAGGATCACTGTGGGTGCAAAACAGAGACAGGAGATCATATCTGATACCTCATCAGCAGCTTTCATTTATGAACTTGTTCATTTGCATTTTTTTCTTTTTTTTTTCTTGTGTGTTTGCCAAGGCATATACAGAGATATAGAAGTAGATAATGTAAGCTGAGAGTGAGAGCTTAACCCCTGAAAAACGATGTTGACAGCACCAGGGTAAAAAGGGGACATCACAGGTAGTTATATGGGTTTTAACTACTGACAGAACTGATCTCCACACTGAGCACAGTGGTTCAATAAAACATCAAGGCAATAACAGATAGCCGTGTAGAGAGCTTAGAGGTGTGGGTGCCACCATCTTCCAAAGCATAAGACACTGTAGCTAAAGCCAGGCACTTGTACTTGAGATATGACTGATTTTCTCTTGTAGGTCCTTCCAAGTTACTGTCTCGGCCACTCTGAACTATTTGTTTAAAGCAGTGAATCAGGCTGTATTCAGTTAGCAGCAGTGTTCAGCCGTAATATACTATTCCTCAACAAATTCTGGTTCCAGACAATATCTTGAGAGGCTAGCAACTTGCTGTCTACTAAATGTGTAATTCTATCTATGTTGTCGGGGCAGACCAGGAAGATGATGTGCAGCATTTTATTTGTGGGCAGGTTGGAAGTAGGGAAACTTTGGGGGGGCTTTTGTTGCTTTTGTTGTCATTTAAAATTACACTCTGAAAAAAACCCAGCTTTTAAAATACTGCTATTTCCTCATTATCTGCTTGCCCTGAAAGGCAAGTGAATTCAGCTGTTGGCTCCCAGAAAACCTGTAGAAAGCCCACAGTCTTGTACCTTGACTTTTCTCTTGTGTTGATGAATGACTGGAACATGACAATGCTGACTTTTCACCTCCTTTTAACGTGGGAATAGTTTGTGATCAAATAAGCTAAGGAATTATGTCAGACTAAGCTTTCCTGGAGGGAAACATTTGGAAGGGACACTAATGTGGGTCATTTATGCTCTGCAGAAGACTGTCATGTGCAGTCAGCTTTTCTGGAGAGGAAAGTCCTAGCAACTGTCATTGCCAGTGTGGAGCTAATTCTAGTCATGTGTTCTCGTTGTCATCTCCACGAGCTGGGCAGCTGCTTCTCATTTCTGTTCCATGGCTGAAATTAGTGGGACTCCTGAAATGGTATATATACACATGCATGTGTGTATAAGTATACAGTGTAGAATGCTTCATTCCCATTCTGCATCTCAACATCTCTCATCAACTGATCCATCTTTCAATGCCTGCATGGTCTTGTGAAGTGTGACTGTCTCCAATGTTGGCAAATCCAGCGTGTGTGTTTAGAAGAGGGAGGAAGGTGTGAAGGCTGAGGAGGGTATGGATACAATAAGTGAATTTTGAGTGGGGCATTTTTAAATTTTCCATCATTTATCTGTATAAGTCTGAAAACATTGGCTTCTTCCCTTGTTCTCATGGGGGACTTCAACTTACCGGACATCTGCTGGAAATACAGCACAGCAGAGAGGAAGCAGTCTGGGTGGTTCCTGGAGTGTATGGAAGATGTTTTTTTCTCACAGCTTGTAAGTGAGACTATGATGGGGAGATGCCTCACTTGACCTGCTGTTTACAGAGAAAGACTGGTGGGAGATGCGGTGGTCAGAGGCTGTCTTGAGCTCAGCAACCATGAAATGATATTTTCAAATCTTGATGAAGGAAGGAGGAGGGCCAGCAAAACCGCTACCATGGACTTCTGGAGGGCAGATTTTGGCCTGTTCGGGTCACTGGTTGAGAAGAGTCCTTCGGGGAATAGTCCTGAAGTGCAAAGGAGTTCATGAAGGCTGGAAGGAAATCTTAAAGACACAGGAGCAGGCTGTTCCCAAGTGCTGCAAGATGAACTGGTGGGGAAGACGTCTGGCCTGGCTAACAGGGAGCTTTTGAGGGGATTCAAGAAGAAAAAGAGAGTTCACCACTTTTGGAAGAAAGGGTAGGCAACTCAGAAAGAGTATGAGGATCTTGTTAGGTTATACAGGGAGAAAATGAGAAAGGCAAAAGCTCAGCTGAACTCAATCTGGCCACTTCTGTAAGAGGCAACAAAAAATGTTTTTACAAATATTTCAGCAACAAAAAGATAACCAAGGAGAACCTCCATCCTTTATATGGAGGGAAACATTGCTACTGAGGATGAGGAAAAGGCTGAAGTGCTTAATGCTTTCTTTGCGTCAGTCTTTAATAGTCAGACCAGTTGTCCTCAGGCTATTCAGCCCCCTGAGTTGGAAGACAGGGATGGAGAACAGGATAAACACCCTGGAATCCAGGAGGAAGCTGTCAGTGATGTGCTATGTGACTTGGATACTCACAAGTCTCTGGGACTGGATGGGATTCACCCAAGAGTACTCAGGGAGCTGGCAGAGGAGCTTACCAATTTATCAGCAGTCTTGGTTAAGAGGTGATATCCCAGACAACTGGTCACTTATCAATGTGACACTCATCTATAAGGAGGTCTGGAAAGAGGATCTGGGGAACTACAGGCCTGTCAGCCTGACCTCAGTACAGGGGTAGATTATGGAGGAGCTCAGTTTGAGTGTGCTCACCAGGCAAGTGCAGGTCAGCCCGGGATCAGGCCCAGCCAGCATGGGATCATGAAGGGCAGGTTCTGCTTGACCAACCTTATCTTCGTCTATGACAGGTGACCTGCCTAGTGGATGAAGGAAGGGCTGTGGATGTTATCTTCTTCGATTTCACTAAATCTTTTGACACTGTCTTCCACAGCATTCTTCTAGAGAAACTGGTGGCTCATGGCTTAGACATGTGTACTCTTCACTGGGTAAAAAACTGTCTGGAGGGCCAAGACCAGAGAGCTGTGGTGAACAGAGTTAAATTCAGATGGCAGATGATCACAAGTGGTGTTCCCCAGGACTTAGTGTTGGGGCCAGTCTTGTTTAATATCTTTATCAATGATCTGGATGAGGGGATTGAATATTCCCTTAGTAAGTTTGCAGATGGCACCAAGCTGGACAGAAGGGTTGATCTGCTTGAGGGCATGAAGGCTTTGCAGAGTGACTTGAACAGTCTGGATCAGTGGGCTAAGGCCAATTGTATGAAATTCAACAAGGCCAAGTACTGGGTTCTGCACTTCGGTTCACAACTACCCCATGCAACGCTGCAAGCGTAGGGAAGCATAGCTGGAAGGCTGCCCACTGGCAAAGGACCTATGGGTGCTGGTTGACAGCCAGCTGAACATGAGCCAACAGTGTACTCAGGTGGCCAAAAAAGCCAAAGGCATCCTGGCTTGTATCAAAAATGGTGTGGCCAGCAGGAGTGTGGAAGTGGTCATGCATCTACTTGGTGCTGGTGACACCTCACCTTGAATACCATGAGGCTCTCAGTACAAGAAGGACATCGAGTGGCTGAAATGTGTCCAAAGGATGACAATGAGGCTGATGAAGGGTCTGGAGTACAAGTCTTATGAGGGGTGGCTGAAGAAACTGGGATTGTTTAACTTGGAGGAGGCTGAAGGGAGAACATATCACTCCCTAGAACTACCTAAAAGGAGGTTGTAGTGGGTGCTGCTGTCTTCTCCCAAGTAACCAGTGATAGGACGAGAGAAAATGACCTTAAGTTGCACCAATGGAACTTTAGATTGGGTATTAGAAAGAAAAAATCTTTAAGAGTGGTCAAGCTTTGGAACAAGCTGCTCAGGGAAGTGGTGGAGTCTTTTTCCCTGGAGGTGTTCAAAAAATGTGTAGATGTGGCATTTTGGCATGTGGTGTTGGGCTGACTTGATGTTGGTCGGACTTGATGATCTTAAAAGTCTTTTGCAACCTGAATGGTTCTAGGATTCTAAAGATTAAATGGCAAAGCACAGGCTTCAGTGTGCCATGCTCTTATAATTCTATTAGACCACTACTGATGGCCACACCAGCAACTTATAAACATAACCTCTCAATGTATACCAAATTCCCACATAAAGCAATGAGAAGAGTGAAAAAAGGAAGGTTGCTTATGGTCAGATTATTTTCCACTCTTTTTTCACAGGCATAATTAAAAAGGTGAAGAAAGTGGAGCAATTTCTCTGCAGATGTGTACAGCTGGTGCAGTGCTGTCTCTGTGGCGTTCCTCCTTCAGAAGGACAACTGAGGAGAGCCAGAAGGGCTGTGTCACTCACATAGCCGGCTCCTAGTGAAAGTTTGTAATTTAAACTCTTTCAGAGTCTTTCTGCACTGCGGTCTCTACCATGTGAGGAATGGAAACTGCTCTGTTTGCTCGTGCAGCAAAGAGACAAATACTCTCAGGTCTAGAGGACTGAGGCAAAAAACTGCACTTGTAACACAAGTTTCAGAAGCCTCCGCAAGAAGGTCAGAGACAGGCATCTGAAAAGAGGCCACCCTGAAGCTTAGGGCAGAGGGACATTGCTGTTCTGGGCTTGCAGATCTGTGCCCTGAGTGAGCCCTGGTCATGAGTAAAGGGCTTTGTTTGTAAGGCCCCTTGATCTGCATGTTGCTTTATCTTTTAAACAAAACCAAACCTCTTAGAAAACTCAGTCTTGGAATCTTGGTGGGTTTTCTGTTATTTCTTTGCTTTGATTATAGCACGTTTTTAGGTGAGGATCCATATCTTAGCTGTTGATCTTGGCTTCCTTGTGTTTTCTACAACTGCAAGGTATACAGTCACTGCCTATTGCCCTCTGAAGAACAATTTACTTTCTTTCAGGAGGGAAGGGACAAAGGCTGACATGTGGCCTCAATCTTAGACTATGAATAAGAGCTGTTAGGCAGCAACTAGGAATGGTGTGCATCCAGCAAATGTCTGATTACAAGAGCTGCTCTGGCCTAGGAAAAGAGCAGCTGTTGGGAAGAACAAGTAACATTTTACAGGCTGACATTTTGGATCATGGTCTAAGATTGATGCAGAGAGGCTCACATCTCAATAGGTGCGCATTGACTCAATAGGTGCTCGAACTGACATCAGCTTGGCTAGAGGCCTGCCTGAGTAAATATAGCCTAAGCTCCCAGGAGATCTATGTGTGCAGTGGCTTCATGCTTGTACTCTGGAGACAGGGGAGAACAAGATAATAAGCAGCGGAAATAACACTATAAAATGAAATTCATATTGTTTCCCCTGGGCTAGCGTTTTACCTAGTTTCCACTTTGCTAGGAATATCCCTTAGTACCTCAGGCATGGCTCATCTGCAGTAAAAGAGGTTAAAAAGTCACTAGTCTGTGATTTCCAAACTGCAAGTGTCTCTCTTTCTTGTTACAGAGAGGTAGCTTTGACTTTCTTGTAAAGCAGTACTGGTATTCAGACTTTTTCCATGTGTTCGTATGTTTGAACGTGGATCTGAAGTGTGATTCAAATGCTTCTGGAGTCATCTGGTCTAGAACATGGTCTAGAAACTTCCCAGGAGCTACATAATGCTTGTTATTTGACAGGTCCTTCTTGTTGCAGAAGCTGCAAAGGGATGCTTAAAGCAATGCAAAACTATGAATGGTATTTCCATAATGTTTGAAGTCTCAGTTATTTGCAGCGAGTCTCATGTTGCTGCAATTCTCTGGTTTGGATGCCTCACTTTTGCAAATTTTAGCCTTTCACTAGGACGAAAAATCTCCCACACTATTTCCTATACAGTGTCATGAATAATAGCTTCCCCAATATACTCATCGCATCTGACTTTGTCAACACAACAAAGTTGCATCATTTTAGATGCAAATGGAAACCAACTGACTTAAGCTAGTGGTGGCGTTCTGGGATTGGTCATATAAATTCGGAAGTACCTAAAGTTGACTAAGTTTACATCTGTTAAAATGAGGCTTGGGATAAAGTGAAATGAGTATCTGCCCTCTGCTTGCACCTCAGATCTAAATTTGGACATCTAGTGGTTTTCAAATGATTCTGTTATCACATGTATCACAAGTCCATCAGTTTTCCCTGCTGTCATACCAAAGTGCTTAATGCGGATTAAATATACTTCAGGTCTTTGCGGTGAACTCCCGTGTATGCAGGGAAACCAGTAAAGAGCACTGAAAGCTAAGAGCACAACTGTTTGCCAACTCTCTCCATATGGAGGTTGCCGTCACTGGTTCGTGATGTTCAGGAGCTTTTTCAATGCTAAATTTTTGGCAAACGCTTATGATCCCCGCTGACGATAGCCTTTTCAAATGACCACTCAAGGACATTGGACTGGCAGGACTCATCATGACCTCTGGATATCGGATCGGTCCTTCTTGATTGGTTCAGCCCTGTCACGAGGAGGGAAGGCTTTTGGGGTTTCAGTTTCCATCACAGCAAAATTCTCAGGTCAAGAATTGTGTGAATAATTCAGGAGACAGGGATTGGTGCCCTTCGCATGAAAACCAATTTAGAAAGAACCTTCCATCTTAGAAATGTGATGAGTAATACTTTGAGTGCGCCTATGCAGATGCTGGTGAAGATCAGACCCCCCTCGCAGAGGTTTTCAGGTTAAATGTCAGGACAATCTGTATTGTGATAAATATGGATTGGAACCCACATTTTCCATGTGTCCCTAGAGTCTAAACCACCACCTCAAACAGAGCAGGCTTAGGACCAGTAACAAGCTTGGCTTTATTGCGTGAGGATATTTTTTGACTTATTATTTCTTAAGCTTTGCTAATTATGAATCAAAAGCTGTAGGATGTGTGAGAGTGACACATGCAATTGTGCAGATGGGTTTTCCATACCCTTTCTTTAAATAAAATAATATTTTTTATAAATATATATCTCATATCTTACACTAATTCACTTCCAGTGGAGGCCAAACAAGAAAACTTTGGTCTCTTTTTTTATCAAGCTCTGAGCATGTGCAGTCAGGTGAGAATAATGCTGTATGGATACTTGATATCATACTGCTGCATCACGGACTCCAGACATACAGTGTGTACCACAGGGAGGTGATTTTGAAAATAGTTTAGAGAGTTATCAGTATTACTTCCCATCTGCCTCAGCAAGTAAGAGCAGATCCCATGACCCAAAGAATATGCAGAATCTTAATTATTGCCTAATTACATGAGTATGATTAATATGGTGTCACCAACACCAAATGTTATTTTAAAAGGACTTTTGCTCTCAATACCAATGTCACATATTAAGGTTATGATATGTCTGGTCATCCTGAGTAGAAACAAACATGGTGTGTCCCCCCCAGAATAGGAATGCCTCTCTATCCTAGTTTGTAAAGCTCCTGTTACTTGTCCAAGAGAGTGAACAAATATTGGACCTTGCACCTGGTTGGAAGAGTCCCAGATTTTGGGGCAAAGAAGGAAACCTCTGTCCAGTAGGTTGCTTTAATGAGAAAAAACCAATTAGTTGATTCCAGCTACTGTGAAATTTGGAGTGATGGAATTCAGTGCAAAGGACAGTGGATGGTCAAGCATACAGGCAAGGCGGTTTCCAGCACCTGATGGATGTGATTTATGGCAGGGCTGCTGTCAACACACAGAGAGCGCATGTTCCAAAATAGTGAGGAAGCTTTGGGCTGATGCCGGATTGCGAAAGGCAGGGTTTTCAAAAGACCTTAAATAAATGAGGTGCTGGTTGAAATTTGGTAGGATGTCTTCTTCTAGAGCAGTCAGACACCTTTGAAAACCCCAGACCTCTAAGCTATTTGGAATATGAGAGCTGACATTTATTCAGTACTCTACTCTTGATGGGATCCAGCGTTTCTCCACTTTTGGGTGGTTTTTTGTTTTTTTTTTTCTGTCTTTACCTTTTGGTTGGGGAAGGCAGGTTCCCTCCCTGTTTCTTTTCTTTTTGTGAGGTGTTTTCCCCAGGCAGGCATATGGGAGGCATGCCAGATTGTTAGGCCAGATTCTTTGTTACAGAAANCTCTGGTGAACATACTGATGGCGCCTGTCCTGAGCTTATGAAATGGGTTGGCAAGGCCGGGGGACAGAAGTGGTTTGAAGTGTCCTTGCGCAACATGGAAGCAGTTGGAAGTGAAAGTCTTTGGGAAAGGGGACGTAGTTTGCTCAATCTTTGTTCGGCACCTAGCACCGCAGGGCCTCAACCCATCACTTGGGCTCCTGGGGCTGCTCTTGTGCTGCAAAGCTAACTGTAATCCTTTGGGAGCACAATAAGAGGCAACTAATTTTTTATTGACCTGGACGAAATGGCTACAATCCATATCACTGTGAGTCTTAGCTAGTCCTTCTGACTAGACCATCAGTTCAGCTCTTAAGAAAGCAAGTGCTGAGGAGAAGTTGATCTATGTTCAAGGCATGCTTGCACTGAGCAGCAATATGAGCCTGTGGGCANCAAAGGAGGATCCTAAAATCTGGTGCAGCATTACAGAGTGAGCCCAGCAGGCATGGGAATCACCGAGGAAATCCTTCCTTGCTTATTACCCATGATGAGGGTGGGAGGAGGAGGAATTTCTGCCTCCCGTCCCACCTTCCTTTCCCTGCAGGAGGTTCAGACAAGCATGGCTGCTCATGTTGTTTGCTGTCATATATTTGGACCTTCCACTGTCCAGGGTTTATCACGCAACGCGGCTTTGAAAGTGTTAGTGCAAAGGGATCTGGCTCAGTGGTTGTTGCTGTTGAGATCACCAGAACTGCCAAAATTTGTCTGATTCACAACTCTGTCAGCAACAGTTTCCCTCACTGAATTCCTTCCCAAGAGGGGCAAAACCCTATAGTATCAGATTTGGGATAAGTTGCCTAGAGAGAGGTTTCCCACCTGCCCCGTGAGGACTTGGATGATACCCTTACCTTTACCCCCTAAGCAGGGTCTTAATGAAGTACTGCTGAGATTGTTCCCTGAGTGGTGTGTAATTGTGAAGTCGCACCAAAAAAATAAGATTTTTGATGTTAGTGATGTGTTCCAAGGAGACTAGTCATCTGTTTTAAAAAACTCTCATATTCCCGTGAAAGTAAAATAAAGAATAGCTTTTTCAGCTTTTCAAAGCATGAGAAAAACCCACTTTCTCACAGCCTTTACAAGTTTTCACTCATTTTTATTTTGGAAAAAAAAGTAAGGATGGAAACGAGAGGCAGTTTTTTATGTCTCTTGCTTTTCTTAACTTCCTATATGTGATCGGTTTTCCCTGAGGGAAAGGAGCAATGGGGACAAGAAGATGGGGGACTTCTGTGAAACCAGTATTTTTTTTTTTTTAACACATGAAACTTAACAGTTCTTATTTAGTTAAGCTTTTGTCAGTCTGGATGTTTTTTTGGTGCAAATCTGTGCTTTGAGAGTCTCGCACCCAAACACAAATATATTTTATTTTAGAAAAATGTTTATGAAATGTTAATTCTTTTCATCCAACTCTGTATTTGCAACTTAAAACTCCTCTTATCATATCCATGCCTAGCATCAAGCCCATGCTGGGAGCTGTAGTTAAGAGAAGCAGGTAGCAAGAAGCAGCCAGGAAGCAGTTCCAGATGCGGCAGCCTGCTTATGGTGTTGGAAAGCTGGGGGGAGGAATTGCTGCTGCTTTCAGGGACAACGTCCTGTGCCCAGCTAAGAGCTCCTGGCAGTGATGCACAAACAACTCGCTCCTCTGTTTCCCAAGCTGGGGCTCTTCAGTGAATATACAACTATAATCTCTGTCATCTGGCAACTTTCATCAGCATTAAAGGAAACATTTATAAAGGAAATACAGTATATTTTACTCTCCCGCTTGCATTTCCTTTATAGATTAGCAAAGGGAGGAATGTTTCCTCTCTTGCTCTTTTTTTTCACCCCCTTTCTTTTGTCTCCAGATGTTACTGAGGCTCTATTTCAGGCCCTTAGCACGGGGTAAAACATGTGCCAAGAAGTTGACACTGTGTAAGAAAAAAAAATAGAAACAACCCCCCCCCAAAAAAAAAAAAAAAAAAAGCAGAGGTGCTACAAAAAAAAAAAATCTGGGACCTTAATTATTGTAGAGCATCACTGACCCCCACTGGGCTGGGACACTCACTGCAGATCGCACAAGTTGGGGGACTGGTACCTCATCAATGTGTCAGGCTCATGGTCAGATCAGCGTTTGCCTACACTGCGATGTGCTTTGCCTGTTGAGGGAATGGGGGCAACTTTCTTCTAGAATTCCTGCAGATCCACACCTCAGAAGCTTCTTATACAACTGACGTTGACCAAACTAAGCCCATACGTGTTCTTTGTGTCCATTGTGAGCAGAGTAAAAAGGCATTAGCTTGCATGGCTACAAGGGACATTTTGGTTGGATGGAAAGAAAGGCTTACTAGTGGTAAGGTTAGGGAGCCACTGAATTTTTTTCATCCAAGTTGTTGGTGAAATTTCCATTGTTAGATGTTCTTTGGAACAGGTTAAGCAAGTATCTGTCAAGCATGATGTAGAGAGTTGATCCTGCCTTTGAGGCAATAAGATAGTATCCATGACCTCCTAAGATCCTGTTCTACTTGAATTTTTATAGCTTCGTGAGAAAATCAGGAGGGCTCCTCTCCAAACCTTTATTTTGTGGCAGTGATATATTATGGTTGCAGTTATTTAGGAAGGTACCTCTACCATGTTAGTAAGCACTCATTGTAATCTGCTTCATATCAGAAAGCTAAATTGTCTCTTGTGGCCCAGGGAGATGAGAAGAGACCTATGTAGATGCGTAAGCAACAGGGACCTCATCACATGGATGCTGAAGGAAACAGCCCTTTCTTCATCTGTCATTAAACAGAGGACAGGAGCAGAGGCACAAAACTCTCAGCCAGACTGCTAGAGAACAACAGCGTGGCCTGCACGGGGAACACATTCCTCCTACTGGAGGAGGTTACAGCAGGGCTGGCGCTGGGAGCTCCCTCTGAAATGGAGGAGTTTTCATGCAGCAAGCCTGTCTCGCCATCAGACTTATTCAGACATGGTCTTGTGGTTAAAGAGGCTAGACCAGGATTGAGAAGATGTGGTTTCTGTTCCTGGCTCTGTCGCAAACTCCTTGTGTGACCCTCAGAAAGTTATTTAGCCTTTGTGGGTCTCAAGTTTCCCACCTGCATGTTGGGTGTCCTGAGAGTCCTCTGCCTTCCCAGGGTGTTGGAAAGATTCACCATGAGGGCTAATGACTGGCTGGGATGGTAACCTTGTGGTGAGCAGCATGGAGAAGTGTTTGAAAGGTACAGTAAAGTGTTAGTAGCATGAGCCTGCACAGTTGCAGTATATTCACTGTGTGGAGTGGAATGAGACCTCCAGGGCATACTGGGAATGTGTCAGGTTTGCAGCCAAGCAGAGTGAGAATATGAAGTTATATTGTGGTTGGAGGAAAGGGATGCAAACAACAGGAGAGTGCAGCTACTGCTGGACAGGCACAAAGCACAGTACAAATGACATGGAGGTCACCGCAGGGACCTGTACATCTGGAGTACAAGTGCAACGCAGTTAAAGCAGAACAACCAGGACGCAGTAATTAAATCACAGCCTTGGATTTAATTTATGAAGTGTTACAGACACACATTGCAGCATGAAGCTCTGTTTACTGTGGAAGATTGTGTTTTCTGACGTCTGCTGAAGAAGTGGGTATTAAGATTGATCTGTCTTGTGTCCAAAGTCTGCGTGGGACAACTGATGCATACAGCCTGCTGCTGTCAAATGGCAAAACTTCAGGCTTGGATCCTGGCACAATAAACCATTGCCAAGGGCTTCCCACTTGGTGCGGTGTCTTGAGTTAAAAAGCAAAAAAAGGGTAGGTAAGGAAGGCAAGGATAAGAGGAGAAAAATACCATAGTTTCCTACAAAATGCAGAAAATACTGTTGGGTTTCTCTTTATACTATTGTTGCAGTGCCCTGAACGCCAGCATCTTGGAATAACTCAGGGATAAATCCAGTGAACACTTTTTTCCCTAACATAAGCACATAGGGCACGTACACCCTACGCTCCACAGAAAAGGAATAAAACCTTCTCTTGTCTATCAGGGATTCCTGTTTTACTCCTTATGACAAATCAAGGAACCCAGGACTTGTTGGGTGCTTATGAGCTGCAAGTTCTCTACCATTGAGACCTAACTTGATTAAGGTATCCTGGTAGTTGAGGTCTGCTGTTACAGTGTTATCCTAGTGGATGAAACCTCTGCTCTGATATCCCTTGAAAATTGAGTGATTGTGCCCCTTTGACATTGGTGCCCTGAGGAATCCCAGGTCTTGGGAAATGCCTGAAATCCCTTGGATAAAAGTCACTAGGAAAGAGGAGGGAGAGAGGAGAAAATCTTTTACATTGTTGACTTATGGTCAACGTTGTCCTCGAAATGGTGTTTTGTCATCAATATTTCTTCATTAGGAATAATGATTTTTCCACATTTACTGCCAGCTGATTCAAAGCCGTCCAAAAGCAGAATGTGTCATGAATCTGTAAAATGCATTCGCTGGCGAACTCTAAACAGAGATGATTAGAAAAATAACGCAGCGGAAATACTGGGTGTCTCGAGGCTGCCAGGGGAACTTTTAGTGAGATGTTTTGTTCAGTTTATTTACATATTTTAAAAATGTTCTTAGTACGCTTTTGTAAAGACAGTGTGCTGTATTTCTTTAATTCTTTCTTGCACAGCATATCAGGGCTGCAGTGAGAACTGGGGAATACACTTAGCTGATCAAGGGAAATTGTGTAATTGATAGGCACTGAGGATATGACCTTGTGGTATATTCCCACAATACTGTTAGGTGGGAAATAGTTTTTTCCATCATGCAGAAGTTTTTGAGATATCGACAGTTTTCTCGCCACATTTCAGCAAATGCAGAACGTTCCTACTTTGATGGTTTTATCAGAAAATTATCCCCTATCTCCTCTCTACAAAGAATGCATGCTTTGAATTCATGAATTTAAGCCTTTTGTAGGAAGAACCTTTGCACATTTTCTCTCTGCCTTCTTTACTCTCACTATCTCTAGTTACTGCATGAATTGGATGTGTTAGGTACTATACGTCACATCGCAAAAGACAGTTGGTGCCCCCAACAGCTTAATGTCTAAGTAGGTGTGACAGACAAATAATGCTGTAGCCTGAAAAAAGCTAATGCAATCCTTGGGTGTACAGACAGGAGCATCTCAAGCTAGATGTTTGGAGTTGCGTTACCTCTGTATTTGGCTCCAGTGTTTGCTATCAGAATATTATTCCATGAGCGTTAGTGTGGCATGTATCTATTCTGTCATCCATCTTCAGTGGTAGATGTTTGTCTGATTTGCTCACATGCTTAATTTGGCACTTAAAAGTGACTCATGTACCAGATAAGGTTGGACACACTGTATCTTACTCCTCATCTCCAGATCACGCCCAGACTCTGGCCAAATCTTAAAAATCTTTCTGAGTAACAGCTCAGATTATGGCCTTTTCTATTCATCTTCAGAGATAAAACCTGCATCCAAGCTCCAGTGACCTTGAGTCTCTGCAACATCCTTTTCTAAAAATGCAATTTCTCTCTGATGTGCTCAACTAGAATGAAGCTTCAGAAATCAGTGTCTGGCTTGTAACTTAGACCAGATCATTCCTGCCTCTTAATCTTTCCTCTGGTTTAATTTCTGCATCATATCAAACAGAAGCTTATTTTCTTTACTTGCGTGGCTTGTAATGACCTATTCCTACCCTTTTTTCCTCTGGTATTCTCCAGTGGCATATCAACTCATCCTTCCAGTCTGCAGGTGTCTATGTTCAATCTTCAAGCACTTACGTTCTCTTTTGTGCTTTGTCATTTCCTCAGAAGCATCCCGTTAAATTTCCCTCAAACTCCCTCTGGATCCTCTTTCAAATTCTTCCTTAACCTTCTTCTTTGCTGGGCTGTCTGCAGACTCCTTGTCAACAGTAAAATATTTAGAGTGCTGAGACCACAATTATCATTGCTGATAGGTTTTACCTGATTGTGTTTTTTGAGTTTCCTATCTGTACCTAGTTATTACTGCTTGTATTGCATTGTAAACTCCTGCAGTTGAGCCCTTCTTTGAATTCTGTGTTTGTCTGATACGTGGCACAATGGGGCTGTTCCACAGCCTGAGCAGCCAAGATCTGTGGTGCTGTAAGCAAAAAATAACATGTATTACTACTGAAATGATGAGAAGTTAGAACATGGCCTCATGTGCAATATTAACTCTTCCCCTGCCTCCCCACCCTTCCTTCAGATGTGCACTTTTTGTACAACAGAAGACAGTAAATGAGAAGGTTTCAGTATAAAGTATAGTAGCTGGTATTTCCTTTCAACTCCTGAAGTGTTTCCCTGTGATCTGCTCAGTAGTGATGGCATTTCCAGCAGTTTCAACAGGGGCACCTCTGTGGGCACCTATATATGTCCCTGTAAGATACAAACAACATCTGGAAACCAGGCTGGGCTGAAGGAAGGTCGTGGCCAAGGTTATGAACCTCTTTCATGCAAAAATTGAATCCTGTGTTCAGTTCTGGGCCCCTCACCACAAGAAGGATGTTGAGGCTGTGGAGCGAGTCCAGAGAAGAGCA
>WAAB01008295.1:65802-80137 GCA_013389865.1 Piaya cayana
TGGTGGGTCTCTTCCAACCTGGTGATTCTATGATTCTATGAAATAGAGGGTTCTGGTCTCCCAGGCTTGCTGTCAACATATCACCTTCTGGTCTTGCTGAAATGATCTTGAAAAAGGACCTAAAAAGGGCTGAAGGAGCAAAAGAAGAATGTCAAAATGACAGTTTCATCTTCGTGCAGTTTACTACTAATTTTGTCCTTTGTCTTTAAGCTGCCTTTTAAGTGCTATTTGTCTCTGTGGGAAGCAAATGGGTCATGTTGTCCTATGTTTCTACTGTAATACACTGCCTGCTATTTTTCTCTTAGCTTATTTGTGTAATCTTTTTTTGTGCAATCTGTTTGTTCTCGAGTCTTGCAAGCTTTGCCTTTGCTACTTCTTTCCCAATAAGCAGTGCAACTTGTTCTGTATTCACTCATGGGTATTCTGCACACAACAGGCTGGGTTATTTCAACCAGTGTGAAAATATTAAAATGGAGAACATGTGTGGGCACTTAATTGTGGTGAGTCTGACCACAAATACCTTCGCTGTTGGTAACTGGCACACAGGAAAAGCAGACCCTCGTTTTGTTTTTATCGGACTTAATGATAGATACATTGTTTTTAGTGGGGTTTTTCTGGTTTTCTAAGGAAATGAGGCTTGTGCAATCGCACTGCCTGTGTGCATGTGCCTGTATGTCAGTTCCTCCCTTACCAATAATGCTTGAAACTAATAGCCATTTTCAACTAAATATGAGTGACAGACAGGAGCTGGGGGAAGGGACCTGGTTTTACACAAGTCTTGTGAATTCCCAGATTGCACTAAAGTCTGCAGAAGGTGTAGCCTTTAACAGCCTCATCACTGCAAGCCAATTCGGTTGTGTATTTGCCCACATGCCTTTACATGGATCCAGCCACCTAACTGTAAGCTCCCAAATTTGAATATTTTGGCTTACTTGCTTTTACCCTTCAGGCGAGTGAGTCAGCTGGGGCTGGTGCTAGGCACAGTGCTTGTGTTTTGATTCTCACTGGAGTGGCCATGTCTCATGAAAAACACGGTTTGCTCCAGGCCACAGTGTTAGAATTTGCATATAAACTTATGAAAAAGGAAGCTTTCTTTAAGCTTTCCTGTGCGAGAGTTTACGAGAGCATTTCTGTCTGTGTACATAACAGCAGAAGCTGGACTTCTCATAAATGTAGATGGGTCAAGTCTGTTGCTGCCTGAATGAGAATCTTCTGTGGAAAAACCCAGAAAGAGGAAGGAAAGCCTAAGGAAATGCCAACATCAAGGGCAGAAGTTGACAAAGACTTCTGTTGTGCTGCTCTTTGGTTTGTACCTGGCCACCAGCAGTGTAGTTGGGGAATGCCTTGGAGCCATCCAGGAATGTAGCCTCAGGGCACCTTTGGGAGATAGAGGAGATGTCTTCATGGCCTTTGCTCAAAGAGAGGACAGATGTACAAGGACACCAAGTAATTTGCCAGAGATTACAAGAGTATATATTTGAGTTAGGAAACAGACCCAGGTCTCCTGACACAACACACACAGCCAGAAAGTATGGTCTGCACATAGACAGCTTCACCAGCAAATGGAGAGAAGCCTTTGTCAAAGGGGAAGATAAATGTTGAAGTATACAAGAGCTGGATGAATTATGAATGTGGGAAGAGGAGAAGGGGAAGAAAAGATTCCCACATGTTCTACTCAGATGTTAACAAAGCAAGCTGAGAAGTGTTTGCATAGACACTACATTATTCCGTGTCCAAATGCCTCATAAAAATAATACGGGATGATCACAGAATGGCACACCAGGGAAAATAAATTCTTCAGCGGAATATTCCCTCTGGAAAAACACTGTGTAAAGTAATACACTAATGGCTTTCAATTTCATGTTTTATATATAGAGATATTAACTGCTCCCCAGACATCTCTTCATATTTCAGCCCAGATACACGAGCAGTTTGGAGAAGGCCCCAGAGCACGCTTGGTCTTGTCGGCACACAGGACCAAGCAGTGCTCTCCTGTTGCACATGCAGCTCCTGTGGTGCATGCAGTAGGTTTCTTGTGCCTCCTTCCCAGAGCACTATTGCTCCTGTAGGTCTCTCCAGTGGAATTTTTTTCCTTCTTCTTCCTAGTCCTTGTGTTTTTTTCCGTTCTTCCCCCATGCTCTGTAGCCTCACCACCATGCTGGGAACCCTGCATTCCATCCTCTGCTCATAAAAAAAGAAAATAGAGAGTCCTCACAAGAAGCATTACAGTGGAGTGATTAAAGCACAACGGTGTCAATCAAAATGCTAATAACAAATGCTAAAGAAAGTTAAGTATAAAAACAACATTGTTAATTCCTTTTTGGGGGATTTCCAAGATTGTCTGGATTTATCTGATTACTATCCATGTTGCTCAGACTGGGAGCTGTTTGAGTCAGGAGCTGTCTGTCCTGTGTAATGCCAACTATGGTTATGCTATCGGAGCAAATCAGAATGATCTGGGTTCTTTTCCAAGCTCTCCTAATATATCTCAAATGTATCATCCTGCCGCATCCTGAGGCATCCAAAAGTAGCTTACATGCTTTGCTCCCTGGATGTACCCTATTGGAGTCTGGGATAGGCAGGGAAGAAGTTGTGGGTGTAGGCACGTGGCTGTTGCACTGCAGAAGGACGGCAGCCGTGCTGTTGGGATGATGAGGCATGTCCAGGTCCTTTTAGGAAGTTTTGCAGTATTTGTTCGAAAAGGCTAATAAACACAGATCATGGTATGAGGGAACATTGTATCACTGCTGGATTATTTAATTATTATTAGGACATATTATTTGTGTATGCGTTTATGAGTGAATCTATTTTGAGTAATTTGTCTAATTTATGAGTAATTCTGGTTTAATCTCAGTTGGCCTTCCTACTTGCACCTCAGCTCTCCCTCCCCTCTGCTCCCCTCCCCTATCCTTCTCCTCCCTTCCCTTCCCCAGTGACCAAACTATTCTACCTATAGAACCTTGAAGGAGAAGAGTGATATTCCAAGACTAGGAATACTACAGTTGTTCTCAAACTGCAGATTACCATTTTGAGTGGGACAAAGCCCGGAACCATACTTGCTCTGTTGCCTTTGGCAGGTTTCTCCTGCGTAGGGTGGCTAAGTGTGTCCTAAATACCTTCAGTGACTCCATGCATTAATTATTTTCAACACTGATTGCTGGGTAAGGACATCAGACCGGCATGGGTTGTCTCCATCTTATAGAACTCGAATGAATGGCAGAGGAAAATTGCAAAGGTGTGCCTTCCACCCACCCTCTTCTATCATCTCTACACTGCAATATTCCTGAGGAAAATGTCTTTCCCATGATGTAAGAAACCATCCTTTTCTGAAATCCTGTCTGCACTTTAAAACTATCTGCCCCATAGCATTTTCAACAACAACCTGACAAGGTAGCAAGCCTTTTGTACCTGTGCTTGTGCAGGTTTTTTGTTACATGTTTTTATGTGGTATTAGGAACCTTTTTCAGAAGTGGAGATCTTAGGGCTTTACTTAGAGTCTTTACTTAGAGTCCTTACTAGCAGCTTCTGATACACCTTTCTTGAAGGATGGTATGAATAAAGTATCTACACATCAATTTTTTGAGGAATAGTTTGTGTGCTTTAAATAGACACTGTATCTTAATCCATGTTAATCTTCAAACAAAAAATAATTTTTCTACGTAAAAGATGATGCATGCTCTTTATAATCACTTAGTCTTTAGCTACTACTTTTTATTTTATCAATTAGTTCAGCACCAGCACGTTAGCAAGAGCACAAGGATTGATACTGTTATACTGGCAAGAGCATAAAAAGTGAAATCCTTTTGCCAATGTAATTGGCTCCATTGAGGGAACTGGTTTAAGCTGTACAAGCAAAAACTGCTCTTTAAACAGTAACAATTGTGCTGCTACCAGGCAGCTTTATGAGGCATCCTACCACAAAATCCTTCCACATAGAGACAAGGCTTAAGGCATAGATTTATCCCACATAATTGAGGAGCTAAGGATGACTATATGGCTAGGTGAGATGATAGCTGAATGGTTTGTATCCAGGGTTCAGACTCCTTACAGCGATCACTGGCTATCAGCAGCAGAACCACCAGCACTGATATTGGTGCACTCTTGGGATCACTCCAAGCCTCTCTGTATCTTTTCATATAGGCCAGCACTGAAGTGCCTTCCAGTGGTGCTTGATCTTTGCCACCAGTGGAACAAAATACTCTTCCTTTGACTGAGCTGCCATCTCTCCCATACCCACTATACAGCACAGGCATGTAGGAAAACCTTCTCTGCAGCTGAGACCAGGAGCTTGCTCTGATTCCTGTCCTTTCCTTTCGCTGACAGGCCGCTGTGCCCGCTGTGGGGAGAATGTTGTTGGGGAAGGTACCGGCTGCACAGCCATGGACCAAGTCTTCCACGTGGAGTGCTTCACCTGCATGATGTGCAACAACAAGCTGAGGGGACAGCCTTTCTATGCAGTGGAGAAGAAAGCCTACTGTGAACCCTGCTATATTGTAAGTACTCGTTATTGTTTGCACAGTGATTTTAATGCACAGACATGTGAAACATCGATTTCTTTCATTTCTGTAGAGTTACCTTACAGTTAAAACCCAATAATCCTATAGCTGTACCATGGGCACCAATTCTTCCACGGCCTTCAGAAGAACTTTGATCTTTTCAGCTTCCTGGGTGAATTCTTTTTCCTGGTCTAACCTATCTCTGAAATGAAGTGGCCAAGATAGGGGAAAGAGGTGTTTTTTGTGATTATTGCAGCTCTCTAAGAAGCAGGCTGTGCAGTGATTTTTAAGCAGTACTGTTGCTCTCAGAGGCTTTCTGTGGTGAAGAAGAAACCTGGTACTAGAATGCTTACAGACTGTGGTGTCCATTAAGATTAAGGAGGTGGGGTGCAAGATAGCACTAAAACTTCTAAAATCATAGGATCATTTGCTTTACTTGATGGAAGTCCTTCTACTGAACTAAAGTTCTTTGGATTGGATATAATTTGAAGCTTACTTTACACTAAAATGTCTTTTCATGCCTCCAACAAGCTCTTAAAGCAAACAATTAACAGTTGCTCTGAGGAGCTGCACTTTTTAAGAGGCTCCCGTGAGAGGCAGTTGGAACCAGTTGCACAGTTACAAATAAAAGAAACATCACATCCAGTGCCTGAGGCCTTACCTTGCTGTGACCTTCACATAGAGTATATTGGGATAATCCTTGTAATTTAGAATAAGAAAAGCACCAAAACATTCTTAAAGCATTAATAGGTCTTCCTCTAAACCTCCAATTCAGAGTTCTTTTTATAAACGCTAGACTTGAGACCTTTCCAGAACTGGATTTGCACTTCAGACCATAAAAAATGATGCTTTTCTTGACATTTCTGGCATTTCAGTAGTAATTAAAGCAATAATATGTGTTTTTTGAAAGTTCCAACAATGTCCCATTATTTCTTCTGCTTCTTCAGAGCCTTTGCAGCAGGATTATTGTTAAACTATCAAATATAAAACAGAGGATTCCATCTTATTTATGATGGCAGTGATATATAGACCTCGTTAATTGGCTTCTAAAAACTAAATGGTCCTTTGATGGAATACGTACTTTTAAGACATTTGCATTTTTGTTTGCACTAAAATGATTGCACCATAAAAATTTAAGATTAATTTCGTGGCAAGTTTGACCATATGCAAAGCACTCCAAACTTCAGGAAGGTGGATCCATAATATGGTCGGAGCAACTTTATGTAACCGAGATTAAATGTTTCATTGGCTTCAGGCTGGAATTGACTTCCATCTGCTTGCAGATTGATACTTTCTTTCCCCCTTTTTGAAATCAAGCACGCATTCTTCACCACTCATCTGCTTTGGTTTGGAAAAACATCTGCATTAGCCACTGTAGTAATGGTTTAAGATTATTTAATCCCATTACTTATACATTTCATTAGCCTGAGTGAATTGTTGGCAAGAGTTCAGTAAACTTCCTACACTGGGAGATAAAAGGGTAAAAATGGAAAGGGAGAAGGTTTCTGTTTCTTGTTTTCTTTTAAATTTATCTTCTATCTGTTTAAGACATAAAGGAATGATAATTGCCTGGTTGCATCTGCGTTTGTACGTTCTGTGATACGGCTTTTGCAACTCTGAGTGCAGAGGAAAGAGTGAATGTTTAATGGGTTTCTTTTATTTAATTGGAAGGAGCCTTTAAGTGTTTACCCGTGCCATCCACAGTAACCTGGCTATGGACTTAACCCCAAACATGCCTGGATCCAGCTGCTGCTGTACACGCAGGGGCAATAATGGCAGTGCTGATGGGGCATCGTCAATGATGTAGCCAGGCAACTGGTACCACCAGTGGGAAATGGGAAGCAGGAATCTGGCAGTCTCATGCATGAAAGGAAAGAAGATAGCGAAGCACATATTAAACTCTTAAATGTGGAAGAAACAAGTGTTGGGAGCCTAAGTCTCAATACCCTTCAGAAAGCTCAGGACTCTGCCAAAAGCTAGATCTACAAGAAATTTAGGCACCTGCCATGCTGTTGGCTTTAGGCCTGAGGAATTTGTGTCATAGAGCGTATGTCTCATTGATTTTTCAATGAAATGAGGTCTGCATTGGCTTCAGTAGGATGATGAGTGCCTGAATACATTGAGGACCTGAGTTAGGCTTGCAAGTTGTTCTTGCAAATGGATTGGAGGCCCTTAAATTGTTGAGGCACAATCTGAATGCTTTTCTCTTTAGATGTGTAATGCAGTCATACTGAAGTCAGTGAGAGATAAAGACCTTCTTAAAATCCAGCCTGCACTTAAGAATTTTGCTGAATTGTGGCCTCTGATTTTTGGGGGGCTACCCCAACTCCTAGTACCAGAAAAGAATTTGGACACTTGGAGCCCTACCTAAGTAGGAAGTCAATGGGACTGAAGAACCCAGCCTCAGATTCCTGTGGACCTGAATTCCTGTGAAAGGTGGAGTCTGTGTGACTAGTGTAAGATGGTACAGCTAGCCCATGGCTGTGGCCAGCAGAGAAAACAGGGTTCTCAGTTGGTGTAAATCTGAGTAATTCGATAAAGCCTGTTTACTGGTCTACCTAATTCACACTGATTACTAGCACACATCCCCATTTCCCCAAGTCCAAAACTCTTGACATCTTAGCTGTTAGGCCAACTACTTCATTTATGTAAAGAAAATGAACCATGATATTTGCCTGGTCATGATATACAAATTTATTAATCCTTCAATTTTTTTTTTAAATAATTCCCTTGTGTGACTTGTGTCCTAATGTGCATAAAAGCTATGCACAAAACTAAAAATACGTTTTTCAACAGTTAGATTGGGCTAATCTTCTCAGTTTATTATGTGACTCTTCTTAGTTGTGGTGGTGAAACCATAATTAAGATTACTGCAAAGAGCTGTATTTAATTACTGGCTAGTCAATAGCCTGCAGAAAAGGGGTTTTTTTGTTGTTTTGGTTTCTGTTTTTATTTATCAGTAACCCAGTTAAGAAGTTCCCCAGAAGTCTGAATTAACATCTAAGGAGATTGATCACCTGTTTAAAAAACAGAAAAAAAAATAAAATCCTAATGGGCATTTGAGTACCAGAGTTAATTTCTTTCACACAAATATCCCCCCACCCTAGGGCCAGTCACTATCATTTCCTGTTACATCTCATGAATGCAGTAAGTTCTGTTGCCAATGTGTTTGCTGGTTTTGCTCTGCATCCAAGGATTCTTTCATTATTGATGTTATTTCTAAAAGAGTACCAGTCTCCTTCATTAAGACACTTCTGCTGAACTGAAAGCAACTGTAAAAAAAGAAGTGTTAATAAAAGACAGATGTCTCCTTGTCACTACAGTGGTGAAGTAACATCTGAAATATCATTATAGGGTTTCCACTGTACTGCTGTACACGTGATGAATGCTGTGTCTGCACTGTGTTATCAGTATACAGTTCCCCTCCCTCACAGGACAAATTACTGACAAAAAAAAAAAAAACCTGCTTGGTATGCTTCCTCTAAGTAGTTGAAGAGATTTTAGTGCTGGACTCAGTGCAGAAAAAGGTTAAGAGTAATATCAGTGGAACTGTTATTATAAAAGATTGAAGAGCAAGATGTTAGAGCCGTGCCAGCTGTCTGCTTTCCAAATACTGTATTATCATAAAGACTGAACACAAGGTTAACCAGAGACGCTGGTCTGGCAAGAATGATGCTGCTGTTCTATGAATGGGATGTTTTTGATGTCCTGATGACTTTCCCCGGGACGTGGAAATTTTCCTCCATTCTTTATCCTCTTTTCTGGCAGTCCAGTGGTTGGCAGTTGAACATAAACTCTCTGAGGCTGAGGGCTGAGAGGTGCTGAGCACCTGCGGTTTGTACAAAAAAGCAGCAAGATCTTGCAGATGCTCCTGGCCTCTGAGGTTTCTTCTGTCATGTCCAAGTCAATGTGACTTGCCGCTGGCCTCTCGGGAAAAGACTGCGGTGTGATGGGGAAGGGGACAAGAAAGTAGAAATAACTAACCCATCAGAGCAGAAATAGCTAGGGTCATATGAAAGAGAGTTCAGAGAAGTAGTGGAATAGAAATAATGAGTGATTGAGGGAGAGGAAATAAACTCTTTTATGTCTGTCTAGCTAGTGTGAGGGAAGGTGGTGGGTATAGTGGTGGGTACGCTTTGGAGACACAAGTATGAAGGCTTGCTGATTCTATAGCACCCTGTGAGATATTGAGGGCATGACCATACTCCAGAGATCCCTTACGAGGATTTTGAAGGGTGAGGTTCCTCTTTTCATAGTACTAAAGCTCTAGAAATGCTTGAAGGGGGAATAATTATAATTGTATGTGGAAATCATGCCCTGATCACTGTCATTCCTCAGCTTTAGACTTAAGATCATAGTGCTCTACTTTTTTTTTTTCCCCCTGATGATTTGGTTTGTAAGCAAAAAATCCATATCTCCAAGGCTTCTGTCTCTTATTAGCTTCCAGCTTCCTGGCCTATTAGAGACTGCAGTTCAGGAGAAGATGGTTCAGAACAGAAGACAAGAGAAATGCTGATATTTTAGGAATGGTATGACTGCTGCCACAGAGCATCCTGGGAAAGCTTAAATTTGCTAACCATGTTTGTATTAACTCAGTTTGTGCTCATTGAAATCTCTAGCAAAACTGCTATCAGCTTCAGTGTGACTGATATGGTAAAGCTCACCCTCTGTGTGCACACGAGTGTGGTGGTTTGAAATTTGTGCAAGAGCAGCTGCTTCTAGCACATACAGTTTAAAGTGCAAGGTTGATGCCTGCAGTAAAATTATGTCTATTTTTAAAAATAATTCTGCAATTTGTAAGCAGAGATTACAGCACTAATATAGCAACCATGTAACAATTTAAATTGGACCAGCAAAGAGAAACTATAATTTAAGGATTTTTTTTTAATGATACAAGTTTTCGTCTTTTTAAAGTAAAAAGCCCGTTATTCTTGTTTTTGTCAAGCAACGTATTGAATATGAGAGTAATTTATGGAAAGTGCTGCCAGCATGGTATTGCGAGTGCTCCACAATTTGAATTTAAACTGCTCAATGGGATCATTAAGACTATTATGCCTGCTTTCCAAAGAGTTTGAATTCAAAATGACAACTGGAACAAAAATATAAAATAAACTAAAGAGAAGTCACGCACTCTTTACGTGGTGGAATTTTTCTGCCCTCAGAATGTTTCATTGAGATCAATGCTCTTCTTCAATCCTCTCCCAGAAAAAAAAAAAAANAGTTGAATGTAATCATGTTTTAATCCTATTGATTAGGTTTGATAATTTTGCAAGCCTGGGCCCAGTTGGTAACTTCTTTGGAGAAAAAAAAAAAAATCATGACAAGAGAAGGTTGTTATTCCTGGTAAGCTGATCATCATTTGTAAAACTGAAAAATGAGTAAAAAAAAAAAGAGTGTAACAGCTTTTTCTATTAATAACACCTAGCAACAGTTGATATAAAAAATACAGATGGAAGCTGGGGGAGGAGTGGCGGCATCCATAAGCTCAACACTACTACTTTGTAAATGGTCTTGTGCAATCAGGGCATAAAATAAAGGAGGATGGGGTGTTATTACATAAGCTGTACCTGGAGCTTCCAGGAGTCTTAGTTCAGGAGTTACAAAAATGTGTGCGTGTGAGAGAGAGAATATGTCAATGTAGCAGCTTCTGTGAAAACTGGGACGGTGCTGAACTTAGCTGACCCTCTTGAAACCTGAATGTATTTTTTCAGCAGCCTGCCAGCTCTTAGAGGGGGTGATCACACCTTTTGTTTTGTCACTAGGCAGGAGGAAAAGGTTCCTTTGAAGGGGGCAAGGGTCAATAACTTCCTTTCTAAACTGGATGAAGAAAGGGGAAAAAGCATGCCATGAGATAATGTGGTGTGCTGTACAGGGTACTCCTCTATGGAGACTCAGAGCTCATATCAAAGAGGAGAGGGCCAATTCATCTCACTATCCAACAAGGACAGGGCAAGAAGTCTACATGCCGAGACTGTAAGAGGGAAAAATCCTAATGAACTCTTCGAAGACATGAGAGCATGAACCCTGCCAAGAATTGCACTGGGCTCACCTTGGCAGAGGATTCTCTGGGTGAGACCAAACTCTTATCTGCTTAGTGGCTTAAAGAGGATGAAATTCTACTTTTCTCAGAGCAGCAGGATGTGCTTGGCTAACTGGTCCAAATGACTTACTGGGATTAAAGGTCTAGTGTCCTATTTCCAACCTACAGTTACAGTTTGTTTTCATGTTGACTGTTGCAAATGCAACTGATTGACAGCAAAGCAGATAGTGAGAAAGTCAGGACTCACCTTGGTATAACTTATTTTTCCAAAAGCTGAGTGGAGTGTTGCTTTAGAGGAAGATTAATTGAGCTCGTTGCTCTTCAGTTCTCTCCTAGAAAACGGCTGGTGTTGCTAGTTTTAGTTCGATCCTATCCAGCTATGGATTGTGGAGGTAAAGCAGCTTGATGATACCAACAATACCAGTGTTATGAAGGGGATATTTCTGGATAAATCACCATAGTGACAGACAGCATCTTAATAGATATATCTGTCTTGGAAGATTGGGCATGAAGTGCTGATTAGCTAGTTCAGTGATGTCTTGGTAGGGCAAAGTTTTAATAGTGATGTATGGATCATTTCCAATGTCCGTCTTTAAGAATGTGTCCTTATTAAGTGAAGGTTCCTCCACACCTGCGCTTGCTTGAGACACTGCGATGGCTTGGTAGAATCCAGGTCTTTCCTTCTGTGTGTGTTAGCAGCCATAACAATTTGAACTGTCTTCTTGTCTCTGCCTTGCACTTTTATAACTAGAGGCATTTTGCATATTTGATTATATGAGCACTGATTTGACATCTATAATCAAGAAAAGTTGTACCGTGGGAAACTTTGGGGCAGGGGGATCTTAGTGTAACTGAAATAAGATTACCTGCTGCTGCCATTCAGTGAATTTCTTGCCTCACGGGGTGAATTCCACTGACCAACTAACTGTATTTTCTTAGGAAGAAAATGGTCTGTATTTCTGCAGGACCAGCAGGATTTTACAGCTCCTGTCTATACATCTGCTTATGAATCTCACTACAGTAGAGGGCAGGGTGAAGTCGTTTAGCAATGTCTTCAAACTGTGTGATGAGTTTTCCCTTTAGAAGGTAGCCCAGCTCTTGTCTTGCCTTTGAAAGCTAGCAGAAACATAAGGAAATAATAAAGTCTTCTCTTCCAGCATCTTTGTAGTAGTGAGAAAAACTGTCAGCGAATGACAGTCAATAGCTTCTGCCTCTGAAAACCTTCCTGGTAAACAGCAGCCAGTGCAGGGAAAAGGCAGTAGCATTCCCTCCATATTGCAGATAGAGAACTGACCACAAGAGGATTAAATGCAGTTTGTTTACAGCACGGATCTCCATTGCTGGAAGTCTTCAAGGACAGGTGGGGCAAACTTCCATAAAAACCAGTTAAGAACTAGTTTAGCCTTCTAGGGTAAGGGCAGACCTAGGGGTCTTTTCTAGCCCTACTGCATCCATTTCTGAACTCAAGTCACCTGTCCAGGACCATAAACATGGCCTGCAGAATGCAGCTCAGGTCTCCTATGTCACCGTGTTCTGCAAAATGCCTTCAAGTGAAGGAGCTAGTTTCCTTTCTTCCCCTCCTGAAATCACTGTTTTTCAGAGACTGGTCATGAATACGAATGACTAGCTGAAAGCTGAGTGAGGGCTCTTGCAAAACCCAGGAGGGTGGAAGGTACTGTGACACTGTTGCCCTCCATGAAGTCTTACTGCCTGCTTGTAACTCCATATAGTTATTCATCAATTCACGCTGCAGAAGACAATTATTTTGCAAAGGCTGTGATTTATTTGACATCGGGCCTGTAATTTAAGTGTGAATTTCCATCAGATCTGTGTAGTATTTAGTGTACTCTCTCCTTCCTAATGCACTGATGTCAAAGTGCTGCACAGTATCCCAAGATTAAAAAAAAATCAGAATTTATTGAAGTAAATACAGGGTTAATATTGTTATTAAACTCTTTTGATTATTTAGCATTGATGGTCCTGTGATAGTGTTGTGCCTGGCTGGGATACCTTCCAGTAACAGAGCTGAATCTGTCCTGGGAGGAGTGTGCTTGGATTTAACAGGTATGATTTCCCCCTAGCAGCATTGCAGAAAACAGAAAGTCTTGCCTCACTCAGTTTCTGATTACAGATGCCCTTATACTTCGGTCCAGACAGCAATTTGCAAACCAGAATGCCAAGGAGGCAAGCAGACTTTTGCAGCCTACCACTTCAACCGTCTCCTTGGTGAAGCGCTACTCCAAGGAGTTAGCTCTGGCAAAAGCTCAGTCTGTGAGTCAATCCTCCCTCTAGTGTCCTGCCTCTGTTTCTTCACTCCGGGACATCAATTTGCCTGCATGCAATGTTTGTTTGCAGTAGAGGAAACTGTTTAACTTGCCATGACGCACACACACAAACCCCAGTGGGCTCGGTGGATTTCTGGTTAATGTGGCCAGTGATACCTGCAGTCCCTGTGTCTGCACCTGTACTTGCGAGAACTATCCATTCAGGTTGAGATGTGGATGGCATCATGTGCATCAGCCAGCGGGTAGCCGATGGGGCATATGAATGGTTTAAATCTAGTGATGAGATTTGCACAGCATTTCCTTGGCTGCTGTTTCCTGACAAGTTTGATGCGGAAGCTTGATGGGTTTTTCACAACCTGATGGTGTAACTCTCAAAGCAAACTTACTGCCCAGCTCTCGGACACACTAGAGTAAGCGCAGGGAATCAGAAGCTGGTGGCAGCCTTTATGCTACATGCCAGTGTTTCCAAAAGCTTTTGTTGTAAAAAATGGAGCTTCATGGGGTGGGGGAACAAACCAAGAACCCATGTCCCATCTTTGGTTTCAGGTATAAAGCAGAGATTCTATAGGCTTCTTCAGGCACTGTTCAGGAATATTCTGGGGAATGGAAGAGATCTTTGTTTTGATTTTTGTTGTCTTACTGAAGTTAATCTGCTAACAAATGATAGTTTAATGCTGTGGCTCATAGTATTTACATCCTTCCTGGTTTACTTTTTGACATGCAGTGGCCTTTCTGTTTTCAGATTCTCATGTTACATAATGCTCTTTATGTTGGTATTTTTGCAAACTTTTCTGTAAATCTAAACAAATAATGGTTTTGGTGTCCAAAGCCTTAAAGTTACTACCGACTAAACCTGGATATTTTCCCTTTCTTGTGAAAGGAAATACAGAAAAAGGGAGAGGTGGTGGGAAACGGTGTTGAAATGTAAATTAACTTTGAGATGTTATCAGGAATTGAGATTTTAAGTATGAATATTCCATTAGCTCCTGACAATGTAGTTTTTTGTTTAAGAACATGTTTGAACAAAAACACCATCTTGGCGTTCCACCAACAGAGGTATCTCTGTAAATGCAATCTGTGTTAAAGCCAGACAACACTTTAAAAAAATTTATTTAATATTTCCTACAGCAAGCCATCTGTGACTGGTCATATTTTAGGAAGCAGGCAAACATCATAGCAACATTCTCCACTCTATTTGAGTAACTTTTAGACTTTTCAAATTAAATGTGCTGCCAAATATTTATGTTCTGTTGTGAAAAGAAAAATATTTTTTTGACATCCTAGTCTCCCTGGCAATTTGCAGTCAGTTGCTCCACTTAGGAGCTGCGCTTTTCCCATGGGCAGTGTAGGGCAAAAGGAGGATGTGGGCATTCCTGAAGCTGCTTTCTGGGCTCGTTCTTCAGCAGCAAGTACAGGAGCATGTGATGGAGCTTTGCAGGGATCGAGGGACACTGAGCCCTGGGTCCTTGCGTGGAGGATGCACAGAATCACAGAATCACCAGGTTGGAAGAGAC
>WAAB01008295.1:80287-119457 GCA_013389865.1 Piaya cayana
CCCACAACTGCACACAGTATTCGAGGAGCGGTCTCACCAGTGCTGAGTAGTGTGGGATAGGAGCAAACTGGGGGCAAGGTTGTGCCCACTGCTGCCACTGGTGGGTCAGAGGGTGGTAGAACAGCCGTGTGGCACAGGTGGCCATTGCAGCACTCCTGCCAAGGTGCAAAACGCTCAGAAGTTCCTGGAAACGCCAAACCAGTTTGCAAGATGTCTTCCAGTGCATCTGCCACAGACACTGCAGCCATCGCAACAGCAAGCAAGTTGCCAGAATTTAGGAGCAGCAAGGCAGAAGGAAAAATTAGTGATGGCCTAAATAATGGCTGGCAAATGGTACTGGGCCTAAACTACCCTGATAGGGCTGAGCTCTTTCCTACATAATGTTTCACATTAGTCATGTATTTTATCCTGTTGCACAATTTCTGTCTGGCTTCAACTTAATCGCTCTAAAATAGTGAAATGCATTTGTTCAAGGGCACAGAAACTAGTGTTGCACAGTGGTACTAATAAACAACTAAAATATCTGAAACAGTCCTGGAATAGGTAATTCCGTTTTGGAAAGGCTGAAATATTCTAAGAGCCCCTGGTGGCATAGCACCAATTTCTGCTCGGTACTCATTTGGAATGGTCCATATAACTTGCCTGTACTTACCACCTCGGGACTATTGCAACCAGCAGAAGTCTAGGTGAATCACTAGCACATAACCTGTCTACATGTGTCCATCACCTACAGTATCAATGCTATACATAGACGGTGCATTTTCTTACTTAAATGCTGGAAAGAGGGCCTTGCAACGTAGAGAAAGAAGGGGAAGCAGTCCTGATTTGCTCTATTACCTCTGACAGGTTTGCTTTCACTGTGGCATGGCAATGAGATTAAAGTTTTATAGCAATATCACCTCCATCCAGACCAGGAGAAAAAAAACCCACCATAAAACCTCTACTCTCTGGTACTTAGATTTCAAACTCTTTTATAGAGCTTCTGCATCTGTTAATAAAATCCTTAATTCATTTTGAACATTTTATTGTAGCTTCGGATAAAAGTTTAATCAGATAGAATTATTGCCCTTCTAATATTTCCTTGACTTCTGCATTTTAGACTTAGACCGTACCTGTTAAATTTTAAAATCACTTTTTTATAGACTGGAATGCCCCTGCATCTGTTTTAGAGGGTACTTTTGTACAGAAATGCCGTAGTCTGTCTTGAGGTCATGTGAAAACTTAAAAGGCTCTAATGTGAGTGCTGCTTACTTTCCGCTGAAGTGTCTTCCGTGCCCTATTAATTACTTTAATGGTGACATGCTGGTTTAAGGGACTTCTTTATTAATACCACTAAATCTTCTTTTATTGTTGTTTAAACACTTTTTCTTTCCTTTATGTAGATGTATTTAATCCTTTCTGTCTTTAGAATAAATGAATGCATAACTCCACATGAGGTGGTTGAGGCTTCTATACTGCTTTCTTGGGAGGAGGTAGGGGAGCATTTGGCTCCTTCACCTCTCGTGTCCACATCTCAGCAGAGAAGTTCACATCTGTACTTCTGTCTGTAATGTGTTAGATTGTTGTGGTGGAAGCAATTTTTAAAATCTGATATCTGTCTTTCCAGAAATAATATGCAGTGAACTTGCTTTTACCCTTCCAGGTGGCTGAGATTTTAGAGGTCGGTTTGTCTTTCTTGTTGAAAAGTGCAGCACTCCCAGTTCAAGAGAGGACTTGCTTGTGTTTGACCCCTTTCCTAGCAAGTAGGACATATCAGATGGAGCAGGGCAAATTGAAGTCTTTAAGTAATAGTATTCTAGTAGTTCATTTTCAATTTAAAAGTGTATAGCATTCACTATACCAGTTTATAGAGTAGGTCTTGTACTGAACTAGCTAGCTGGTAAAGCATTGACATCCATGCCTGCAGATGGATTTTAGTCCATTAGATCTCTGTGTTTTTTAAGATGATATTTTTTTACAAAATATGCATTTTTAAAATCTATATTAGGTGCAGATTTTCTTGATCTGGGTAGGGAACACAAGGTATGAGAAAGAAATTATCTTCAGGATCTTGAGAAACATTCTCAAACCCACATAAATGACTGAGGAACGTGCTGCTTTCCAGTTTGCTAAACAACTCTTGACAGTAAGACTTAAAATCTTATTACTAAGTCAACTTATTCTTTAGTTGCTTTTGAAAGTGTTACATCCAAAGTGTTGTCTCTCCAATAGCTGTTGATGGTGTTTTCACCATGGGATACTCCCACATTTGAAATCTATAAATAAATGTAACTGGGTTTAAAGAAAATCACAATGGATTATTGAAAAGGGAACTCTGAAGAGATTTCGGTGACCGTGACTCATTTGTTCTTTGAGGGGACCGTGGTTTTGGGTTGGTGGTTGCCTTTTGTTTGGCATGACCAAAGTATGAGAACTTGTGTTAGTGTGGGATGTGTCTCTTGACGTCTCCTCACCCAGATAACTTCTGGCTTCTAGAAGTATGAAGATAATAGAGTTTCTGTGCACCCTTGTATGACAAATGTGTACCTGTATGTACACACAGGCATGTACAGGAATAATCTAGAAGCTTGAATTAAGTCTGAAATGATTTGACATTTGCTTGGAAAAGGTATTCCTTCCTTTTGTGGACTTTGCCTCAGGTTTGTCCAGATCCCTCTGCAGCTATCAGTAGCACACTTTGCTGTTGAGTGGGCAAAGCCTTTTGCTCACAGTTGCTATTTTAGTGTTGGTAGCAGACAGGATACTCATGCACTTATACTGTACTAAATGGTTCCTTTCACATTTTCAGTTTTTGCTGAATGGCACCCTTTGCATTTTGGAACAACTAGCTAATTAAATGTCAAGACCGGGTGCTGTGTGGTGGGCCATGGGTGTAGAGTCACTGTAGATTAGACAAGGGATCTGATCCTGTAAATCAAATTAGTCTAAGGTATAGGCCTGCTCCCACTGATCCTGATTTGAATGTTTTCTTTGATGTTAACGGGAGCCGAATCCAACTTCTGGTACCCAAGACAATGCGGCTAATGAAAATGAAGAGGCCTATACCCTATCACATGAAGTGATGCTTTTGATTGTGTGAGAAATGTAGAAATCTAGACTGGCTTCATTAAAATAGAATCATAGAATCATAGAATCACCAGGTTGGAAGAGACGCACTGGATCATTGAGTCCAACCATTCCTATCAAACACTAAACCATGTCCCTCAGGACCTCGTCTAGTTTTCAATAGTTTTCAATCTCTATTTTTTAAAGTAGAATATAAGTAAGGGAGGATGAATTTTGTTGGAAATTCCCTAAAATGAACTGTAAAGCTTAAAACATGCTTTCCCCCCTTCTTTATGCTTGTGTTTACTTCCCTTTTCCCTCGTGAATACCTTGTTTATTTTTTAAATAAATAATCATATTTTAAAGCAGCGTAAATAAATTGCAAAGTATGCTCCAATGGGGTGGATAAATATATTCCATCTGCTGGGGAGTGATTATTAAATAATTCACAAGTGGCAAACCCAGGAGTGGTTATCCATTTTCCCCTCATTCATGAGTAATTTTTTCTGCATCCCGTAGGAGCTCATTATGTTTTCTTTGTACATAATGTTTAATAATTTTTAAAATCTGGCACTAACCCCTCCGTCTACAGATTCTTCATTTTTTCCAAAATATTTGTGCATGTGTTTGCATGTATGTGTTGGCAGAGAAAAATATTTGTTTCTTTTCTTCCTTTTTTTTTTTATTTGTGCCGAGAGAAGGTGAGCATTGATGTATGAAGTGAGATGGGGAGTTGGGAAGCAAATTTTCTTGTGTGCAAGGGAGTTTGCTCCTGCGGTGATGGTGGATGAGTCACATCCCTGCTCTCATCCTTGTATGAGGATCATACCAGAGAAGAGCAATGAAGCTGGTAAAGGGGCTGGAGAACAAGTCTTACAAGGAGCAGCTGAGGGATCTGGGGTTGTTTAGCCTGGAGAAGAGAAGGCTGAGGGGAGACTGTATTGCTTTGTGTAACTACCTGAAAGGAGGTTGTAGAGAGGAGGGAGCTGGCCTCTTCTCCCAAGTGACAGGGGTCAGGATGAAATGTATGGCCTCAAGGTCCCCCAGGGGAGGGTCAGGCTGGACATCAGCAAAAGATTTTTCATGGAAAGGGTCATTGGGCACTGGAACAGGCTGCCCAGGGAGGTGGTTGATTCACCTTCCCTGGAGGTGCTTAAGGGACGGATGGATGAGGTGCTGAGGGACATGGTTTAGTGTTTGATAGGAATGGTTGGACTCGATGATCCTGGGGGTCTTTTCCAACCTAGTGATTCTGTGATCAATGTCACTATATGGCTGTAGCAGCAGTCTAAACTTTGACAGTTCATACTTCAGTGTTATAAACAAAGGAATAGGAAGCAAGGAGAGGGAGAGTAGAGCATACATTTGAAGAGCCCTGTCTTCTTTTTCTTAGTTATGAAGAATTTGGTGTCTTCTAAGGGACCAAGAGTGAGCCCAGTGAGCCTGGTGTGTGGATATGCAGCTAGCAATTACCTGATAAAAGCTAGAGCCATAGCTCATCAGTGAAGTAAATTGGCACACGTGTGGATTGGTGGACTTTGAGTCCAACCTTAAGGGATGAGCTCAGCTCCTCATTTTAGCTACCAGGACCCAAAGACCTCCTGTGTGGGCTTTGAGCAGGCAGGGAGGGTGGCTGGGAGGAGTACTGGATGGGGGCTGGCACACATCAGGAGTCTGTACAGTCAGCAGCTGGCACTCCCAGTGCCAGATCCCATTTCAACAAGATTCATATTCCCATAACTGTATCTGCATCACCAGGCAGGAGGTGAGGGGCCGCTATCCCATCCTGCAACCGCCTGTTGCCAGTGCCCAAAGTCCTTGTAGAGCTGGGCTCTACCTCAGGCTGGAGGCAGATGTTTGCAGTTAGAGGATACAATCACCAAAGGTGCTAAAATGTGTAATTAGCCACAGGAAATTCTTTCCTCAGCTGCTGAAGACATGAAGGTAAAAGAGTTTCTTAATGCTTTCACTATTCTTCTAGGAAGTTGAGCAAATCTAGCTGCCCTCACAGGGGGAAGAGCAGTCCTATTCCCAAGCAGGTTCTCTGTCTCTTGCACGTGTGTAAAGGTCCATGTTGTCAGCCATAGAGGAAAAAAATCTCTGTCACTGAGAGGCAGAGAGCTGTTTGCTTTATCTCTCCCCCTTTTTCATGTTCCCCATGGGCATGTGCAGACTGGGTCTCAGAGGCAACTGTGCTCTGTGATAAGCAGCGGCGAACAGCTTTTCCATGGGACAAAGAGTAGACCCCAACAACTTAGTTTTGGTAATAATTTCCAAATGATTCTTTACCTTAAAACTCCTCCTTTTGTCACTCTGCTAATCTTTTCTCTGAACTGGGAGACAGCTGGTTTTTTTCCTTTTTTTTGTGGGGGGAGGGTGGGTGATAGAGTCAGGGAGGAGGGCACAGATACACAGGTGATGGGATGGGGTGGTGGAGAAGTAATCTGAGTGTGAATTAGCAGAGCCTTGGACGCTTTGCTTGTTTGTGGAGAAAGGACCTTCTGTCCTTCACAAGACACTTGCCAGCCTCGTATTCTGCATAGCTCCATCACGGTCAAAACTGTGGTGAGAATAACATTTCCCATGACTGGTTTCTGTAAAAAACATGAGTTTTGCTCATTCAGTCTAGGACTGAAGTGTTGCAACTACTGAGGCTGTTGCTGACTCTGGGCTCCTTTCCCCATCTCATTTCCTGCTCCAAATGCTTAGTAATTTTCACTCCTGGCAGTGATACTCCAGGAGAGAAGACAACAGGGAAGCAAATGTCTACGTGAAAACACTGTGCTGAGTGATCAGATTGATTATGATGTCCTAGAGTAAATGAATAGTGTGTGCAGCACTGTATGGAGCTACAGATGTACAAAAGGGGAGGTTAGACCCTGCAGAGCAAGGGCTGGGAGGATAAGCTGAGGTGTGCTGGCCAGCACATCAGCTGCAGGAAAGGTGGTGTGAACTCAGGGTTTGCTGGACTGCTCCAACTTAAACCTTAGGAAACTGGAAAAAAAAAAGCTGAGGAGTGGAAGGGTGTTTGAAGGGTATGTCTGGAGCTGGGGAGTATATATTACTGCCGTGCTGGCTCCTCCATGCCCAAGACTGATCCTCACATTAGCAGTTCTCCAGCTGTACAGCATGGGAGACACCTGTGTTCTTCTTGCAGACCTTGACTGCTGGCATTTCCATCGGGGATGCTGTTTAATTCTGTATTCATTGATGTCCTTGATATTAACCAGGACTGAGCATGGTTGCTTCAAAGCATCAGGGACAGAAAGCTCAGTTCACTAGAAAGCTGAGCTTGGGATGTAAATGTAGAGAGAGATATTTCCATGATGTCTTTTTCCCTTACCCGCGTGTGCTGCTCCTCCCCCGGCACCTTGCTGTCTTCAGTCCTCTGGCTTCTCCTTTTCTTGCAGTTTTTCTGTCTATTGTGATGATCCAGTTGCTGCTTTTGCCCTCTGTCAAGCACATGCAGAGTGAGAGGAGAAGCAGGTGGGTCAAATGACAGGTTAAGTTCAAGGGCAGAGCTGGGATGGTGGTTAGGCCTCACTGCACCCTGTACCACACGTACCTACCATAACCTCAGCACCACTTCGTGCTGCCTTGCCTGTAGTGGCAACGCTGGTAGCACCCCTGCATAAACACACGGTGAAGACCCTGCTTAGATGACTTCCACCACAGGGGACACACTCCTGGTGCTGACACGAAGCTTGTCCTCTGGGCTGTAATGCACTGTAGCATGTATTACAATGTGCCATTAAGAAAACTGTAGTTGCCAAATGTTTCTGTTTTTACATAAAGCTGTTCCACTGAGGTTGTTACCTGATTTTATTTTGGTACAGAGAATAGTGGTTGAATCAGACAAGAGACCTTGTGGGTGGAATACATTATGTCCAAAAATCAATCATAAGGTAAGGAAGGAATAGAATTGAGTTTATTTACAGTCCGTTGACTTTTATAGTTAGCAGCATTTATTAGAGAAGATGATGGAGAAGAAGAAGAAGAAAATTAAGCAGAAGGCAGGGAAATGTTTCTTTGTGATATTTTTGTGCCTAGCAATGAAGAGAGATGTGTGTACGAGCTGACAATTTATCTTCTGCCCTGAAGAGAAATGACTTGTTCTCAAATGGGCATGAAATGAAATAGTGCAGAACACGATAGGAACTTTTCTGAGTAAATGGGTCAATTTCCTGTCATTCTCTCGATAATTGTATGTAGAGCACACTACGCTCCAAACACTGGCAAATGTGATTTTTTTCCCTCCTGTTATTTTACTCTTCTTGTAAATGGGTGGAAAACATATTCCAGTGCTGGCACTATTATAATCAGCTTTTGCCGGTGGCTAATAGCAGTCCATTTTCGGTGAATACTTACTGCCTCCAAGCAGTCCAAGACACTACATAATAACCCAGCACTGTGTAGATCGGCACTGCTAGGAACAAGATGTAGCTATACAGACTCTATTGCAAATGCCACCATCAGCAGGAAATTCACTTGTCCCTTTATCTTCTCTTTCCTAATTACAAAATAAGCCCTGATGTTCTCGCAAGTGAAGGAGTGTTGTTTGCCATGTGAAACTTTCTGGTGTGATTAGAGGCTTTCTGTCTTGCTATCCCTTTGCAAGCTGATGCATTTTCCTCTGCTTACAGCAGACCTAGCTGTTACGGAGGGGGCATTGATTCAAGCCAGACTCACTGAGGAATAAGTGGTAATTTTACTTTGGCTGTTGTTAATTAAAAGTAACAGGAATGCAGTAGCAGGTGTTCAGTGGGTGATGATGAAGGGCCATCATGGCATATTGGGTAAATCTCATTGGTACTGGTTAATATAGTGACAGAGCTTCATGAGTACCTTTGATCCTGAGTCTGAGGAAGCCTATAGGAAAAGAGGCAGAATGTTATCAGGTCACAGAATAGTTTGGGTTGGAAGGGACTTTAAAGATCATCTGGTTTCAAACCCCCCCTGCCATGAGCAGGGACACCTCCCACTGGATTAGGTTGCTCAAAGCCTCATCCAGCCTGGCCTAGAACACCTCCAGGGATAAGGCATCGACATTTTTGACAACTTCTCTGGAAAACCTGTTCAGGTGCCTCACCACTGTCACAGTAAAAAAATTCTTCCTAATAAAGAATCCAAGGGACTGCATTCTGGCTGTGGGAATATCTGGATAAATCCCAGACATTTGATTTCAGTAACTCTTCTCCCTTTTAATTCCAGGCTAAGCGAGATTTAGACTTGTCCAGTATATCTTGTCACACATAACATTATACTCCTGCTTGGACGTAATATGAAGGGTAAAAACACAATCACAGCCTGATGAGGACTGCAGATACCCAAGCCATGATACATCACCTGACAGGGCAACGCAGCCCTATGAGGGCTAAACCCCATCACTGCCTCTCCAGTGAATTTGGGGCATGTTCTCAGAATCGCCCAAGAAATGGATTTCACCTGAAGTTAATGGGGAATTCCTTTTTTCATATCACTTATCACCAAACTGGGAAATCTTGATCACATATTCTGGAAGGTAGAATCTAAAAGCCTTGAAAGAAAACCCAAAGAACAGAATTTTTCTTTCCCTCTCTGCTATTGAAAGGATACTTCTCAAAAGTGTGTCGGGTTCAGATGTTTCACATGGAAATTTCCATTTGGGAGAGAAAGTAGGGGATATTCCTGAAGCTTTTAAAAAAATATTTTTATTACCAGACCTAGCTACAGCTCCTCTGAGAATGTCCTCCAGGGTTCAGTGTCACCTTTGTTCTGTGTATGCAGGACATGTTTTACTCCAATACAGGCTGAATTGAGTCACAGCCTAAAAAAGGCTATTGGAAGTTTATAAGCCCCAAATTTCTTTTCCTATCCTGGTGGGGGAAAAAATGGCAGCTTCTAGTAGGTGTCTGTAAGAACAACCAGGTCTATTTATCTTTTATGTGTACTCTTGATGCAAATGAACTGGAAATATGGATACCCACAGGATGCCACCAATAAATTCTGCATCTGCTATGAGGAGAGGGGGGGAAATTCACGTGGCAAACCCACTCTGTGAATCAGCAGTTGTTAAAGTGTGCTTATGACTACTCAATGGAGTTGGCCCTGCTTGGTGTATATGTAAGGCTCCTGGCTTTGTAAGTCATGAGGAAGTGGAAATAAATGATCTCTGACCTCCATCAGCAGGGAGCAGGGAGCAATGTATGCTGTTTATTCCACCTGTCTTTGGAAATGTGCAGCCCTGAAGGACTGATTCAGAAGCCAGTTATGCTTAGTATGTTTGGAGTAACTCAGCTGCAGGGGATCAGATTGGACTATTGTAAAAGCCACTGGGGGAATAGGGTCAGAATTTGGCTGTGCTGCTGCTTCAACCAAAGAATAAGATCTAGTGACTCTTACTTGGAGCAAAATACGAAAAGATCAAGGGCAGAATTAGTCATTTTCCCCATGTTACATAACAATATTTTAGCAAACATTCTTCTCCCTGAATGTTTAAGTGCATTGCTTGAATAATCGCTGAAGACAATGTAGTAATAATATGTTCCTTATGTGTTGGAGGCAAAGCATTTCATCTGGTTTTACTTCTGCAAAATGTGTTAACTTAGTTTTTGTTGATGTTTACACACAGGGAATAGTGGGAGGGGGTGGTGTTTTGTTTTTTACTGATACTTCTTAAAGGGAGCACAACTTTTGTCTGATTTGGGGACAACTGAATTTCTATTAAATGGGTCTGATGGCTGTGATAGGATTCATCTAGCTACAAACCACATGCTTGGTCTGACAGGCATGACTCTTGAGAGTGATGGTGGAGACTCACTGGTATTTCTTAGGGAAGAATATTTTAACCACCCCTACCTACAACCCTCTTGCAATCACCCCAGTGTCTGTGTCACCTTTACTCAATGTATTTAAGACAAGCCTCATCCGAGTACCTAGAAAGTAGGTTTTCTTCCACCTATAGCTCTCAAGTGGCCTGGTTGTTTAGTGATGCTCTAATTCCCCCCTGTTTGAGGTTGGCTCCAGCAGAAAAGGCAGTTCTGACCATTTTCTTTGACAGAGCCAGGAAAAGAAAGTGGAGGTGCAGTACACCCAGGCTGTTTTACAAAATGTGTGTGGCTAGGAGACAGCCCCTGGAGATGGGTGACCTGGGCTCTGAAACTGCCTCAACTGGAGGACAAAACCACCTCAGAACTGCCATTTCTTTGAGATGTAGGAGAGACGTAAGTGGAAAGGCTGTTCAGGGAGAGGTTCTGTTGCAGCTCCAGCTGAGACCAGCATGCAGAAAATACCTTGGGATGTGCGGGGCCAGAGAGGGGCAGGGAAGAGATGGAAGTGCTTTTGCAGAAGATGTGGGTCAGGACTGTGCCTGCCCTCCCACCACAGGTTCCCAGCCTTCTCCAGATCCCTACTTGGAAAAGCACAAGTCTAATTACTCCTGCTGACTGCAAAAAGGGGGTGGAGCTAAGGGTCCTGCTCCACAGGAGATGTGTAGTAGGCTCCACGATAGGTATGGTGATGCTGGAAGGATGCAGCTATATGGACTACAGTGTTACCTGGGGGAAAAGGTGGGTGGAGGAGGAGTGAGGTGATTTCTTTGGCTGCCTGACCAGGAGGAGCTCTTATTGTCAGACAGAGATTTTACTGGGCTTGGAGCTTGGGATAAAAAAAGTCCATATTAGCTCCAGACAGAGATGCGTCCTGGAATCTTGGAAACTGTTTAGCTGCTGGCTTTGGGAGGAAACTTTGGCTTTCTAAGTTACAACATGACCGATATGTTCTATTTGTTTTTTGAGAATCTTTTTTTTTAAGCTCCCATGACTCAAATCCATTTGAATTTTCCCTTTGAACCATGTGTTTGTAAGCTCTGGCTAACCTAACATTGCATTTGATATTCTGGCATTGGGCAGTGGAGAATGGAGGAGTGTTTTTCCACTGCTGCCACAGCGGTCTTGAGCTCAGTATTGTAAAGTACAGCTTTAGCACAATCCACCACACTTAGACTCTGGCACTTCCCAGGAGGAGCAGGAACGGGGATTTTAATCCAACAAGGCCAGCATTGGTAAATAGAAGCACAACGAAAAGGCACAAGGTGGCATTTCTCTCTGGGCTGAAAAGTACCACCTCCTCCCCTGCCTGAGTTTTGCTGCTTTTCTGTACTTAAGCAGGGTCTGTTCTTTAATGATATAATATGGGTAGAGGGGCCATCTTCACCCACTCTCAGGCCCTTCACGCAGTCCCACTGCTTAGAGCACTGACCTGAGATGCAGGATGTTAAGGGCTGATGTTGAAGTAAGAGTTGGAAAGCAGCCCTGAGTCTTAACCCCCCTGCACTTCTATCTCTTGCTTTCTCACGGGCAAGAATTTCTTCTTTGCACAGGTAAATATTTGCTGGGCCAGAGAGAAACCAATGGAGGCATTGATGCTGTCAGTGTAAGGTCAATCTGTTTACTGGAGAGAGAGGACACCAGCCTTCCAGGCACGCTCTTATAACACGCTGCAGATCCAGCTCTGCTAACAAGTTCTACAAGGGTACGTCCCATTTGTGACTTGCCACCAGCCCTACATCTCCAGCCAGCATGGAACAATGACTGCAAAAATGGTTGTGCGAGTGCCTGGTGATGCAAAATGGAGGTACCTCAGGGACTTTATTGAAAGCCTGTGTGTTTTCCTGCCATGTGCACCAGCTCCCCAAGGGTTCCAAGAGCTGAGTCTGCAAGCTCGTTTGCTCCCTTATGTGCTGTGTAGGCAATTAGGCAGGCCTAGCAAGACTCTCTGGGATACCCTTCCCCACATGAGGAACATCACTGCCACGGGGGTGCCACCATGGTGCTGATGCTTGGTGGAAACACAGCCATCACATCTCTTAATGCCTGGGAAAGAACATCTTGCTTCCTGGGGCCTGGGATGCCTACAGGGCTAAAAGGGGCAAAAAAACTTGGTTTTGGCTACTTCTCTCAGCTGACCTGGCTCTGATGCATTGTTGTTAGCAGGAAGCATTTTCACGTCCATGCTGTTGGCTTTAGCATGTCAAACAACTGATAGTTTTGCAAGGTCTCCCTAGCTCCTCCCTCCCTCCTCTTCTGTTTCTGTAAAATAATACAGCTATAATCAAGTTTGACTCAGCAGGATCCCTTTCACGCTGGCTAATCCCCATATATAGGCATCAATTCAGGGAGGTGTACCAGAACACTGCAATATTTTCCCTAACATTTTGTTTAACCAGGATGACATTATTCAGACAAATTAATTCCTCCAAGATGTAAACTTGTTCTGACTGAGTGCTGCAGCAGCCTCCCCAAGAGCAGCAAACCATGATCTGACATCTTAACAGCTCTCCACAGAGCCAGGGGGAATATTACATAAAAGATCTTCAGCTGTGCATATCTGCAAGGTACAGCTGCCCCTTCCTGTAGGTAGATTTATTTTCCAGCAGTTTTGGGTGAAAAATACTTTTTTTAAAGAAGTGAGTGGCATCTAAAGCTTGAGCCATTTTGGAAAATATCCTGGTGTATGAAAGCAGAGGTGGGATAAACCATCTGTTCTCGAGCCATGTCTTTGGAGCCTATGTGACTGTCCCTGTAAGAGAAACCATGTGAAAGAGCATGGCTGAAATACATTTCTGGTGCAGTACTGTAGAGCTGTTTGTGTCTGATAGTACTTGATGCTTATCTGTAATCTGTTATTAACAACAAAGAAAAAAAAACCCCACTGATAAAATTAGTGGATTAGTAAGATATCAGAGCAGTGGAATGGAGAGGCATGGACTCATGAACATCCTGGGCTCATCTGAGCAAAATTGATTTGATACACCCAGCTGCAAGACAGATACACCCATCCGTCCAGGAATAATATCATCATCGTATGGCACACTAGCTCTATCTACAGCTGGAGGCAAATCCTGCAAAGTGTCTTCCTTAGGAAGGAGTAAGGCTTTCTGTACAGCCAGCTGAGGAAGGCGTCCAGTGTTGTACCAAAAAGGCCTCATGCGAGTCCTTTCAAAAAGACTAAACTGAGTCAATTTACGTCAAGTTCAGTGTTGGTGCGAGAGTGGAAACCTGTATCGAGGTGTCTGTCCATACCTTAGAAGGACACTGAAAGACTGAGGAAGGTGGAGAAAAGAGCCAAAGTTGGAAGAAAAAAAATACTGTAAAGTGAGTTCAGACAGTTTAGCTTTGCAGAGGTGGTGTGATGTAATGTATAAGGTGAAATATGGGCTAATGCAGGAACTTTTATAGCGGTGAAAGGGAGAACAATAGTGGCAGCAGCAGCCAAACACACGCACAGCAGAAATGAGACAAATACTTTAACAGTATGACTGGAGCAAAAGACTGGTAAGTGAAAAGTCTTCATCTGTTGTTTTCTTCAGACTAGACCTGGATATTGTCACAGAAGTCCTGATTTAGTCAGACCTGTAAAGCACTAAATATTGTAAGTGGATCGGTTGCTGGGGATTCTGCACAGAAACAGTGTTGTGGTAGTGCCAAGGACCTCACAAACTGTGGATTTGGGGTAATAGGGGTGATGTCTTGTTTTGTTTTCTTTTCTTTTTGTTACATTCCCAGAAAAGAGCAGAGAACCCAGGCATGGTAGGAAGGCAGGAAGCCTGCACATCTTACGCTGGCAAAGGTCCCTGCCTCCTGTACATGGCACTAACTAATACATTCTTCCTGTTAGACCACTGCCATGTCAGGTCTGGATGCTAATAACTTCAACAGATACCACTGAAGAATGGTGATTTATGGCTACTGGAGATTTGTCTGGTTTTGTTAAAGGAGCAAAAGAAAAGCACTTAGAGGTAGTGCTTCAGGTAGTCAGCCATCCAGGCCAGACAAGGTAAGAGCTGGTGTTTATAAAACTTTGTCTTCTTTCTAGCCTCATGTGTTTGTTTTCTCCATGAGAGACTATGGGCTGCTTTGGTTTTGTTTTTCCAAGTTGCTGAACATACACCAACTCAAGCTGCAGGCACAGAGCATCTTTAAGAGAAGGCAGTTTGAATTAACCACCCTAAGATACAGAACACCACATCCTGAGGATACTTTGCAATGTGTGACTTTGAGTAATTGGTAGTTAAAAGGAGGGTTGTACTCGATATGAATTCACGCATCAGGCCCTGAAAAGTTTAGTTCTACACCCAACTGTAGTCCTAGTAATGCCAGTCAAACAGGCAGGTTTAAAGTGCATGAAAGCAGGAGAACTGAATTGGAAAGACAGGTCTTTGGTATCCAGTCAGTATTTTCTCACCAGCAGATCCACTTTCCAAAAGTATGGTAAGAACAAGGATATATGGGGTCAGATGAACCCCGGCGTGAGTGCCTGGTTTTCAGTCATGCATTCCAGATCTTAGCTCAAATATTTTTGTGTTGGGTTTCTTTCAGAAAAGTACAGAAAGGCCCTGGAGCCAGAAATACTGTATAAAACATGCAGGATAATTAGCAACCTCCTGGAAACACGTGCAACTTTAACAAAATTTAAGCTCCAGTTCATTCCCACAGGTAGAGTCCAGCAGTACTGTAGACAATATACACAATTAAGTTATTTTTATGTTGCTTCATCTAAAAATATGAGTGTTAAAACATATGTAAGTAAAGCAAATGGAAAGCTTAAACTTGCCTGCATGTCACTTGAACTGGATTGCTGCTGAACAGTGAATTCAAGCAAAGATTTTGCAAAGGGAAATCTTCACCTACAAACCTGGCTTCTTAAAAAGCCCTGTGACTTTGCAGCTCCAGAAGATATTGACTTTCCCTGCCAACCACAAAGGGGAATAAATGACTCTGGGAGGGCTTAAGTAATTATACAAAGTGCCTGGATCAACTTTTCCGTGGGGATCCTGTAGCTACTGGTCTGATGGCTTAATAATGTGCTTCTGAAATGGCTGCTTTCCATTGCTGTTTGTCTTTGGGGCCAGATTTCCAGCAAGACTCCTTAGCTGCCCTTGCAGAACTGGCAGGAGGATGTTTGTTGGACTCATGCTGTATGTAAAGGAGCCAACAAGAACTTTTCCATAGGAAAACTTACAGGTGGGGCAGAGTTGGGCTATACTGCCCCAGCAGCAAGCCCAGAAAAAATGATGACTTGAAGTCCTTGATCAGTTCCTTGCTCCCCACCTTTTGCTGTCGTTCCCTGTCTCTCTCTTCTCCTTTGTCTCTTTGGAAGCTGATGTGGCAGTGTGTGTGGGTAGAGATGATTTTGCACAGTAGGGTAGCATGGTGCCAGCAACAAAATGCATTTCATTCAGTAGGAGACCACCAGAACTTGTCCGTGTTGCCTGCATTAGCTGGATCAATCAGGTTCACGAATCACATGTTNCATTCCCAGAAAAGAGCAGAGAACCCAGGCATGGTAGGAAGGCAGGAAGCCTGCACATCTTACGCTGGCAAGGTCCCTGCCTCCTGTACATGGCACTAACTAATACATTCTTCCTATTAGACCACTGCCATGTCAGGTCTGGATGTTAATAACTTCAACACCACTGAAGAATGGTGATTTATGGCTACTGGAGATTTGTCTGGTTTTGTTAAAGGAGCAAAAGAAAAGCACTTAGAGGTAGTGCTTCAGGTAGTCAGCCATCCAGGCCAGACAAGGTAAGAGCTGGTGTTTATAAAACTTTGTCTTCTTTCTAGCCTCATGTGTTTGTTTTCTCCATGAGAGACTATGGGCTGCTTTGGTTTTGTTTTTCCAAGTTGCTGAACATACACCAACTCAAGCTGCAGGCACAGAGCATCTTTAAGAGAAGGCAGTTTGAATTAACCACCCTAAGATACAGAACACCACATCCTGAGGATACTTTGCAATGTGTGACTTTGAGTAATTGGTAGTTAAAAGGAGGGTTGTACTCGATATGAATTCACGCATCAGGCCCTGAAAAGTTTAGTTCTACACCCAACTGTAGTCCTAGTAATGCCAGTCAAACAGGCAGGTTTAAAGTGCATGAAAGCAGGAGAACTGAATTGGAAAGACAGGTCTTTGGTATCCAGTCAGTATTTTCTCACCAGCAGATCCACTTTCCAAAAGTATGGTAAGAACAAGGATATATGGGGTCAGATGAACCCCGGCGTGAGTGCCTGGTTTTCAGTCATGCATTCCAGATCTTAGCTCAAATATTTTTGTGTTGGGTTTCTTTCAGAAAAGTACAGAAAGGCCCTGGAGCCAGAAATACTGTATAAAACATGCAGGATAATTAGCAACCTCCTGGAAACACGTGCAACTTTAACAAAATTTAAGCTCCAGTTCATTCCCACAGGTAGAGTCCAGCAGTACTGTAGACAATATACACAATTAAGTTATTTTTATGCTGCCTCATCTAAAAATATGAGTGTTAAAACATATGTAAGTAAAGCAAATGGAAAGCTTAAACTTGCCTGCATGTCACTTGAACTGGATTGCTGCTGAACAGTGAATTCAAGCAAAGATTTTGCAAAGGGAAATCTTCACCTACAAACCTGGCTTCTTAAAAAGCCCTGTGACTTTGCAGCTCCAGAAGATATTGACTTTCCCTGCCAACCACAAAGGGGAATAAATGACTCTGGGAGGGCTTAAGTAATTATACAAAGTGCCTGGATCAACTTTTCCGTGGGGATCCTGTAGCTACTGGTCTGATGGCTTAATAATGTGCTTCTGAAATGGCTGCTTTCCACTGCTGTTTGTCTTTGGGGCCAGATTTCCAGCAAGACTCCTTAGCTGCCCTTGCAGAACTGGCAGGAGGATGTTTGTTGGACTCATGCTGTATGTAAAGGAGCCAACAAGAACTTTTCCATAGGAAAACTTACAGGTGGGGCAGAGTTGGGCTATACTGCCCCAGCAGCAAGCCCAGAAAAGATGATGACTCGAAGTCCTTAATCAATTCCTTGCTCCCCACCTTTTGCTGCCGTTCCCCGTCTCTCTCTTCTTCTCCTTTGTCTCTTTGGTTGCTGATGTGGCAGTGTGTGTGGGTAGAGATGATTTTGCACAGTAGGGTAGCATGGTGCCAGCAACAAAATGCATTTCATTCAGTAGGAGACCACCAGAACTTGTCCGTGTTGCCTGCATTAGCTGGATCAATCAGGTTCACGAATCACATGTTATTACCAGACTGTCTTGTCATCCATTGTTAGTGCCTGTTGAAGAACGGCTCTTCCTTCTCTTGTTCCTATGAGGTCCATTAAATCAGCAGCTATGGAAAGATGTGGGCCATACCAGTTTTGCTTTGCATAAGCTGCTTGGCAAAAGTGAGGATCAGATTACTTTGGGTGCTCGGATGTTCTTGCTGGGAAAAAATGGCAATTTCTGGTCTTCAGAAAGGCAAGTTGGAAGTAAATTGTCTTAGGAGGGAGATGAGCAATTTGGCAGTTACGTTAATGAGACACAACCATTGGTGCAGGTGATCTCAGAGCTTTTAAAATACCGTGTGAAGCACAAGAGCACACTTTGTTCCACTGTTATGGAAAGAAAATCTCTGTAACAGAACGGAATAGTTGCAGAACAGAATCATCCTGGAATAGAGTTATTTTTGCCCCCTATATTCCGTAACCACTGTGACTTCAGCCCAAGAGTCCGTACACTGAGAGGATGCTATCAACTAGAGAATGGGCATATTATATAATATCTATTATACATTCAGTGTGTTTATATAAATGCACATTTCTTATGTAACTGTGTCACTAGGAAAACAGAGACATTGGACCAGTTGGTTTTTCTTTCCATTGCTGCTCATCTTTGCTTGTTGATTTTCAAGCACTATCACAAGACTAGAGCTTATGTTACTGCTGTGTGTGCCCAAGTGAATCTCCTTTTCTTTTCAAAAGCTCCATTCACGTTTAGGTTTTGATGGTTTTCTGAACTGTTATTTCTTCTTTTAAATGTAATATTTGGCTGAAAGCTTTTGGTGTTGTTTTCACAAACTCAGGAGTAATCTGGTTAGTATATACTAGGGGCGGAGAGTTAGTTGACTAGCACAGTGTTCAGTGGCTGTGCTTTTCAGCTTTAAATAACATCCAAGGCAGCCTTCTCAAGTGATGTAAAAGACCTGGTAAAGAAATGCCAACTGTCAGCTTGATTTTCGGTCTGCTATGCTCTGACATAAACCTTCCCGACAGCTTGGACCAGTGTCCTTCATCTTCCAAATTAATCCAAAATTTCTTGTGGTGATGAAAGGGAAAGAAATCACTTTACAGTGAAGGTTTCCTGCTCTGAGCATCCTTGACTAACCCTGCTGACACCAGAGAATTGCCACCTACTCAGACATGCTCATCTGCTCTTGATGGCAACTCTGAGCCCAGGACTTATTTATTTGCATTCCAGTGGTTTTGCCATCCAAGATCTCTGTATCCAAGTCTCCATATTGTCTGTCAGAAATAAGAAAACTTTTTTGTTGTTTTTTTTTCTTTTTATTTTCCAAAAGGAGCCTTAATTTCTCTAGTTTGAAAGCAAAGGAGCCATGCCAATAACTTAAATGGAGTAAGGAGGCAATTATGTTGCAAGGAATCTTCTGCCCGCCAGTTCTACCACAGTGTCTTGAATAGAGGAGTAACCCAGAGCTTCTGGTTTACTTTTCACGCGTTGTTCCAGGAAGGATCTTACCTATAATGTGGGTAGCAGTTTGTAAGCTAGAAAGAATAATGTATCGTCCTTTTTCTCCCAGCTGTATGTTGAGTTGAGTTCTAGCAGAAGCACCCTTGCAGGTGGGCTAGAGGAGCTGATGTAAATATCTTTCTGTGGATGAGATCATCTCACAGGAGAAGAAGGAAGGCAATGGATGGGTTCTCAGGGTGCAACAGAAGTCTTCAGCTAGAAAACAGATAGATTTGAATTTTTCTCACATCTCTTCTTTGGGAAGATCTCATATCTGTGCCATCCTTGTCTGGATTCTTCTTACATTGCTGTCTACATTTTTCTTTTTTGTATGCCTGCCTTCTTTGTCGCTCTCATCTCAGCATGTGACTCAAACTTGCTTCTCCAGACCAGAAGCTGATGTAAGCATCCAGGTCACCTGAATTAAAAGAATGGGGATGTCCTTACATCTAAAAATAATGCCAGTACCTGCTACATGATATATTTGGCTCTGGACTTCTTTATTTTCAATTGGAGTCTGACGCTGGATAGAAGAGTGGCTGTAGCTCCAGGGGATAACTAATTTCAAAACTCTGGAGAAAACCTGCTCCATAAAAATAATAAAAAAACACCAAACAAACAAACAAACAAAAACCCCAAACAAACAAAAAAACAAACCCAAAAAAATCCTGGTCTCGGGATAGAGGGGGAAAGAGTATACAAACACACTTCTTTCCTTGTATTGACTCACTAAAGTCTGCTCTCCATTATTCTTGATAGTGGTCAGTGCTGGTTGCCTGTGGTTCCTGCTTAGTGTTGTTCCAAAGTCTTTATAACATACATTTCACTCAGGAGGCTTTCCTCAAGAATAAGAAACCGCTTTTCCCCCTCCCTTTGGAAGGACCTCAGAGCACCTGCAAAGTTTTCAGTCCACATATTCCAGGCACAGATAAGTCTTCCATGGTCCTAATGGCTTGCAAAACGTTCTTCTCACATCAAGGACTTAAATGCACTCGGCAACTCCTTAAGAAACAGATCAGGGATTTGGGGGAATCAGATTCTCGCTGTCAGTTTAGGTAGCAGCATCTTCCAAGTGCTATGAGAGTTTTAGGGGGTTTTTTTCAAAGCTTTATACTGGATTACATTATCTATTAAAACCAGCTATTTTTATGCTGAACTGTTGCCATGACCTGTATTTTACAAGTTGCACATATGCACTGAAAAATTATCTTGCACTCAAAAGGTGTTTCAGTGAAAGCTCCATGAAATTCTGTGCAAAATCTCATTACCTTCTTGCTTGTTTTTTTTTTTTGGTTTGGATTGATTTGGGGAATTGCTTGTTTCTTGGTAGTTCTAGTTGCCAATTTTGGTGTTTGTGACTTCTGTCAGAGCATCCCAGGCCTCCCAATAGCTTACTAAACCCACTTAACAGAAAATGTGAAGCACAGAGGTGAAAAATAATGAAATGAAACTCTCTGAAAGAATCACTGGTGAACCCCAGGACAGAAGCCAGATGTCCTTAGTTTCAGTTGCTCTGTCCCTGCCACTAGAAAACGTGACTTTCTCGTGTGACTTGTATGAGAGATGCAGGAGACACTTTGCATTGAGCAATTTAGATGGTAAGGAGGAGCTGTTAAACTGATACTCAGCTGAAATATTTAGCCTTTGGTAGCTATTAGAAGCAACTTAGAGATGCCGTTATCTACATCTTGAAATAACCAGGGGAAAATGGGTTGTGTGCCTTTCCTTGTGGCTTAGAGAGATGAGACTTTTTTTTTTATTATTTGGTATTCTCGAGGGGTGAAAGGGAAGGATTCTGCCTTCCCTTTGTGCAAAATTCAGAAGTACCCAGCTTCTCACATGGTACCTCTGTCTTTTTCCTTGGTTTCTCTAGGAAATCTCTCTCAGAGCAGAGGAGGCATAAAATGCCAGTTTTAAACAAGCTGGAGTTAAAAAGCTGGTCATGTTCAATCTGTAACCAAAAATCTCATCCTTGGATTCTAGTTTATTGACAGTTTCCAATTAAAATTTGACTTACATGTTAATCAACAAGATTCAATTTTCTTGATGTTTTTTATGTCACAAATTCTCACAATGCTCATTCAGGAAAAGTATGGCAGGCAAGAATCCATTTCTAATGCAAAAATACGAAGAAAGAGAAGGGTGAGGGGAACTATAAATAACCACTCAAATGTCACAGAGTCAGTCATTTTTTCCTCTGCAAGTCAACTTTAGCAGTTAAGGTCAAGATAACATTTCCATGTCAATGGTCAGTGGCATCAAAATTCTAAAACAGGAAGATTGAATGGAATTTTGGATTTTTTTTCTTGTATTCTTCCCAGATTTGACCAATCTATAGTCTCTTTGGTCTGCCAGCGATGAGTCCCAGTGTTATTTTGGTTAAGCTCTTTGCCAGAGTGGCGAGCTCGGATTGGAGCATCAAGTTTATGAAAGGTTATGAAATTAAATTCTCTACCAAAAGCAAAGGAAAAAAAGCCCTCTTCTTGCCGATAGTTGCTTCTTTGTATTTCCTTTGATGGGTTTGACATGAATTTTAGCCTAACAATTCACTACACAATTCTGTTATGTTTTCACAAAGTTCTAATCAGTTTAAACTGCAAGCGGTTTGAAATGCCTCTCCAACAGCTTCCTCGGAGTAGCTAATTAAGCTTGAAATCTCTGTGTTGTCCACAGTTGTATCTAAACAAGGAGCAGAGTGTATCTGCTCGCTGTTTTCCACATCTCCCCAGCTGCATGTAATTCTGCTGCTTGTGCAGAAAGTAATCACAACAGGACAGATCCTTCGGTCCTTATTTAGGCAAAACTCCTAGGATGGCACACAAGGTCAGGCACATCATGTGTTGAGAAAATAGATGGATTTAGTGGTGAGAACATGTGAGGCAAGCAATACGAAGTCTGTAGCACTGAAGCACTTGGGGACAGGGAAGAGCTTTGCTTGTCCCCCAGAGCACTTTGTGCCGCGGAGCTCTGAGTTATGATCATGGTTTTTAGGTGCCGTCACCTGATTGGTGGGTGTTAATAATAGGTAAAAGCGCACACTGTTAAAACCTGTGATGTATTCCAACTGCCGCTTAGGAGTAAAGCTAATATCGTAGTTTTAAAAACTACTGAGGTTCATTCTGTGGGGGGAAAAAAAGAGTCCTAAGAAATCCTCAAATACATTTTCTGCAATCAGCAAAGCTGGCAGATGATTTATCTCTAGATAGTGACCCCTGCGGTATGAAGCAATACTTATCTTCCCAGGCATGGCTGCTGTTGTGTGATGGGTTACAGGGATTTCAGCGGTAGCTCTGTGCTGGTTTGCCTGAGCTGCAGAAGCCTTGAGCAAACTCTTTACCTCTGGTATTTTGGGAGGGATTTCAAATTAGAAATCATTGAAAATCAGCATCTTGCACCAGGCACTGTATTTCGCAATGGTTTGGAATGAGGGCCAAAGGTCTGGTCATGAGCTCAGGAGTTTCTTGGATTGAAGAAATCAGAGATGGAAACTGTCTTATCAGATCATCCCTCCCTGCCAAGGCAGCCTCATCTCCCGTGTTCCACTAGTGCTGCTGTGCTTTACAGATTGTCATCTGTCCAGCACTCTGAAAGCCTCCCCAGCTTAGTGGCTGGATGTTTTCTGGACCAGATGCAGCACTGGTGTGGTGTGACCAACTTCACACAGTTCCACGGGGGTTCATAACTGCTGCGCGGTGTGGTCAGCAGTCCTAACAGCCAGCGTGAGCTGTGCTCACCAACATGCACAATGCACTGTTTTAATTTTGTGCGAAATGTACAGCTCTTTTCTAGTAGCAGTAGAGAAGATGTGAGAAGGTTTGGAAATGTAGCTTCAGTAGAATGAAAACTATTGAAGGACTGGAAGCTGATGACCAAGATATATAACAGTGTCCCTTTACATAGTCGTTGCTAAGGGTGATTTCAGTTATTTGGCTGACTGTAATATTGCACGCAACTATAAATTATTGTTTTTGAAAAAAAATCATAAGCCTAGACTTTTTTTATTGTCCAGGCTTTTTTGACGTGAACTAAGTTAGTAGCTTTTCACCAGTATTGTCACACTTTGCTCCTGCAAGCTGCATTAGCCACATTACAGTACTGAGAGTGACAGCTCAGATGCTGCTCCCCAGTACTGCGCCTCCTGAAGTCAGACTTTGTTGACTTCTGAGGTGTGTGAAATCGATATAGATTAAAAAATGGAGGTTTTGCTGCTTAAAAATACCTTGTTTCAATCAAGTAATGATTTAACTACTTCACAAGTATTTATCAAACCTAACAGCATCCGGTTTCTCACTGGAATATGCAACTTCTACAGCCATTCTGTTTACAGGCAAACTGAGGCACGGAGCATGGGGATGCTTTGCCTCTGACAGTTGAAAACCCAGAAGTAAAATCCAGGCATTTTATCTGCAAGCCCACCAGTTTAGAGAACGAATCCTGCATTTGTTGCATTCATAAGCGCTGCTGTTTTAAAGCTACAAAGATCTCTGTGTTGTCAGAGCAATGAATGTACAGAAGATGAGTAGCTTTGAGTGCCAGAAAGTAATTTCCAACATCAGGCTTCTTGTGGATTTTTAGCTGGAAGGAGCCAGTGTGATTGTGGTTGGACATTGAGCCTAATGCAGAGCAGATTGTTTAACCCTGACATTCCTTCATCACTCCAAGCTTGATGGTACTAAAGACAGATGTGGGTCTTGCCTAAGCTTGCACTGAGCAATAGAGAAGTCACCCTGTCCCACCCTGTTCACTATTAAAAACAAACCTTTCTCCAGGTAGTTCTTCCAGCTGGTGAGCCTGCCTGATCCAATAGCCTTCTGTAGGTTTCCTCTCCAGCCTTGGGTATGCTCAGACAGTGACAAAGCCATCTCTTAGCCTTCACTTAATAAGAGAACTGTCTGAAGAAGGACAAATGGAGCTCCTTCCTCCTCTCACTCTAGAGCATATTTTGACATCTACATATCACTAGTGAAGCATTTCTCAGGCCCAGTTCCATTTTCATCATGGCCTTTATTATTACATGTTTCTGGATTCAGTTTCATATCATTGCCATCTTTGCTACTAACACGAGACATGAAATATATCTAGTCGTTCTCTAATAGTTACAGGACAAGAGGAAGAGACTCCTTCATCCTGTGTGCTGAGAGGACTCCGCCAGAATCACCTACAGCTGCTCTGAGTCCAGAAATACAAAGCTGAATTAGGTTTTACTGACAAGAAAGGCAGATTCCAGCAGAAGGGAAACGTGCCAGCTGTGGTATTGCTACTGTGCTGGGAAAGCCACTAAAAACTGAGCCAAATGGAAGAACTATTTGAAAACCACTGCATACAGCAACCTCCATGGCCTGAGTCTACACCATGCAGTTGGTAGCTGTCTACCCAGCTCGGACCCACATCATACTGGTAATGTTGCAGGCATGCCAGTATAATTTATTCCAGTATCTTCCCTCTCATCTCCCAGAAAAACAAACTATGCCAGCTAAAGAACACCTTCACGGTTTACAATTATGTGTGAATTTAGGGGTTGCCAGGATATTTTGGGCTGTCAGGGGTCACATCTCTTGCCCCGATACACCAACACAGCTATGGCAGTGTGGTCTGGGTCATAGAATCACCAGGTTGGAAAGGACCCACCGGATCATCGAGTCCAACCATCCCTATCAATCAATAAACCATGCTCCTTAGCACCTCGCCTACCTGTCCCTTAAACACCTCCAGGGAAGGTGACTCAACCACCTCCCTGGGCAGCCTCTGCCCATGCCCAGTGACCCTTTCCATGAGAATGTTTTTCCTGGTGTCCAACCTGAACCTTCCCTGGGGTAGCTTGAGGCCATTCCCTCTTGCCTGGCCCCATGTCACATGGGAGAAGAGCCCAGCTCCCTCCTCTCCACAACCTCCTTTCAGATAGTTACAGAGAGCAATGAGGTGTCCCCTCAGCCTCCTCTTCTCCAGAATAAACACCCCCAGCTCTCTCAGCTGTTTCTCATAAGGCCTGTTCTCCAGCCCCTTCACCAGCTTTGTTGGTCTTCTCTGGACTTGCTCCACAGCCTCAACATCCTTCTTGTGGTGAGGGGCCCAGAACTGAACACAGGATTCGAGGTGCGGTCTCACCAGTGAACATTGGAGACTTGGCCAAGATGCTTCCCCAGGGCTCCTTCTTGCGGGACCAACGCTTCTGAGAGCAGCAGGAAGGGGACTGTCACCCACTGCTAACAACGTGTCCAGCTGGTCAAGATTAGCTCACACATGTCCAGATTCTCTCTTCAAATATGGAGGAAGGAATTCATGCTGGCCATTAGTGAATTAAATGTTGTGTTTACCAGGGTTTACCCATCAGTGGAAACAGCAATTGAGCATGGCTGGGGATTGCAGGGTGGGGGTTGCAGGGTGGAATCAGGTCTTGGATTTTTCTTTTCTAGAAATAATGCCAAACAAAAGCGTTTGAAAGTGTTGAAATTACATCCTGACACTTAAACTCTCCACCAATGTCTGCTTTATATTTGATTTATAATCCAACTATATAGTTACAGACCCAAACCCTAAATGAAACCATTTCAAGTGCAGTGTTTCAATTGACCTGATCTAATTTGGGGTTTATAAATTCACCAGACTTCTTGAGATTAAAGTGTTCTGTCCTCACTTAAGTATGGAAACATTTTCAAGCCTCAACATTTCTGCCACAATGGGGAAAATGTCTCCTCCTCTGCTCTCCTCGCAGTCAGAGGAAATGAAGGACAGAGTCACAAGACTCAAAGCAATTCCCTTACCATACTTTACTCAGTTACAATCCAAGTACAGTAGTTGACCATATGCCTGTTTTTAGCACAAGTCACTTTTGATTCCCGCAGCTCGTACCATCTTCTCTGTGCAGTCACTCTAAAAAATGTTTCTTTTGCAGTGCTTGCAGATAGTGGGTTCACATCCCTCTGCGTGAGTGGACAATGGAATTTATCCCAGCAACTTCCCACCCCTCTCCTAGCAATATAAGCTGTACCATGCTATGTTCTGTGCATGAGCTCTCCTTGGTCTGCTGTTCAGACTGCAAGAGATTATTTGTGTTCATTAGAGTTCCATATAAATTGACAATACAGGAGAAGCAATGACTAATTCTGGCTTTTTTTCTACATTCATTGCTAGGTCATTGCATTGCACTGTATTGTGAGTTACTTCTGTCACTCAAAATTTGGTTATGAGGGGTTATAACCTACAGCTTTAGGGAAGCAGGGTGAGCTGCAGTCCACAGGCTGTTAGTGCAGCTCTGCTTCCCGAAGCTATTCTCCAGCTTTCCATCTGGGATGTAAAGTTTTCAGGAAGGGGATTCAAACACTTCCTACTTGCAGTCTTCAGTGGCTCTTGCACCCTAGAAATCTTTCCCAGCAGTTTGGATTTTCACTTTGCGTCCCACGTTTAAATCCAACATCTGCAGAGCAACTCTCTTTGGCTTTCTGTGGTTTCTGAAGAGCCAAGTATTTCTATAGGGAAGCCCTCAAACAACTGCTCCCTCCACTTGCAGACAGATACTTTTTTCCAAATAGCTTGTTCCCACTTTGCTGCTGATGGTGTTGTACAAGTTTAAGTCTCTTAATTTCTGCTTGCAAGCTGATATTTGATGTCCTGGTCATTTTAGTTCTTTGCTTGTGTTTTACAGTATCTTATTCTTATTGTTGTACTAGAGTGCATTATTCTCCCCAGATGATTCTTTTTCTTTGCCGTGGATAAACACTTCTGCCCTCAAGAGATTTGGACCCAGACTCAGCCTTTAATGTTGGGTCAACCTTCCATCTAGAAATGGTTGGTAACTTCCTCGTCCTTTTCAAACCTCTGAAAAATTAGTTGGACTTGGAGACATAAGTGTCTCTAAAAAAGAGCAGCACTCCCTGCCTCTTAGCCAAAAATATGGGGAAAGGATTGTACACTTCCCCCTCAGTCCATGCTGGATTTGTGGTCCATATTCTTATGATATGAATTTAACCACAGTCCCTAGGTCTTGATGTTTCCTAGCTGATTATCTTTTTTCCTCTGTGCCTTGCTTTAGCCCTCTGTGTAGCTCATCAGATGCACCCAGCACCTGTTGATTAGAGAGGGGGCTGGCAATGGCAGCTTGGGAGAGAAGAAGAAGAAATAGAGCTATTAGGGGTTTTTGATGTCATCTTGTTTGGCTTTCTGAAAGTCTGAAATCTCCAGGAGGTGCTAGGGGAGCTAGCTAACTTGTGAGAGGGAGCAAAATCAAGAAGCAAAATTTATAATCCTACAGGGATACGATTCCCATAACTAGCAGAAATACCTTTGTGCAGGTTGTTAGCTGCTGGGGCAGCACTTGGGCATGTGGGATAACCTGATTAGAGAATCAAAGAAAACTCTTTAAGCTCCACAGGCCAAATCCTGCCTTACAGCAACCAAATGTCAAATGGGCGTGAATCAAGGAAGCTTTCCCTTTGGCACCTTCTGGTAACACCTTGAAGAGAAGGGTCTGAGCCAGGGTTCTAGCAAGGAAATAGGCTTAAGCAAATACATCCCAGACAGGGAGTGAGCTAGAGTCTGAAACTCTAACGACTTTGTTTTTCCTCATTGGTACAGACTTGGAAGGATGAAAAGAATAAATTTCTCAGGTCTGATTTTGAGGTTGTATAGAAGGCTTAATCAGGAGTTGGTTAATTTAAAACGCCTGTCTTACTTAGCTGCAAAAAGGCTAGACAGTGTGACTGAGCTGAGATTTCAGAGCAGAAGACGTGGGTTTTCTGAAGGCATAATCCAGCAGTGTGATTACCTGCTGTCCTGGTCATTGCAAAACTCCCTCCAAAGTCAGCGTTAATGTGAGATTTCAGACAAAGTGATTGTAGTGATCCCTTGCGGTCATAAACTCTGTGTGTCTGAAACATGTGAGTAGGAGTTATATCAGATACGTACAGAGAGCATTTCCAGGCCGTGCTGTTTGGTGTTGTATCCCTCTGCAGGGTGGATTGCAGCTGCAAGTTTCTGCTTTATTCCCCATTCTGGGTGGGTTGTGCTCAGTGTTGCTGTCCAAGCACCGTTAGGCTGTGGTAGCAGACAAGGGAAATTGCTTAGCACCATGTAGGGAAGCCGTGAAACCCCCAGCCGTGTTGTGGATGCTCAGTCTTTATCAGAATTCAAAAAGCGATCAAGGAAGTTGTTGGGAGGAACATCCAGTTGAGGCTGAGTATGGAGAAGCCAAGCTGTGGCTCAGGAAGTACCTTAGCCAGAAATTGCTGGAGGCTGGAAGCACATCCTAAGGAATTGCTGTGTTTCGCTTGCCTTGTTCTCATACTTCGGCCTCTGCTGTTGGCAGCTGTTGGAAATGAAGCAAGCAGTGACTTGGTGAGGCACGTGTTCCATACCTGCCTGTACTCAGAAGGTGTCATAGCAAATGCCTTATGAATGGCACAAACCTCCATCAATATCTGCAGGAATGCTGCATTCCTTCCTTGGCAATGTAGAGAACAGAGTGGATGTGGACTGTGATGATGTGATCTACTTATCCAAAGCTAAAATGGTAAATTTGCCAGGTTATTTCTCCAAGGAGAAAGTTATTGACCTTGCTTGTTCTGGCATACTAGCGACTGTTGTAATGATGATGATGATGATGATGATGGTGGAAGCAACCAGACAGAAAGGCCAGCAATAATTCTTTCCTGCCCATTATTATAAGGTATAAAGAAAAATCCAGCCTGAAACCAATGTTAGTCATGACTGTGCTCTCTTTCCAAATGTGTGAAGCAGTTTTCATATGGGTTGAAATGCAGGACTTTTCATATCAACCTTTCCAAAACCAATCCTTTTGATCTTTGATATGAACCTATGCCTTTCTACGTTTGTATCTTACCAGTGATTTGCAGCCCAGAGATAAAGTCTGATAGTAAATATGGGAGTGTAGAAGTGACCTCTCTGAGTTCCTGGGTGATTGATATCCTGACAGTACATTTTGGCTGCACATGTAAGAGCTGGATCTTGCCCCTGAGAATATTGGCTCAAAGAAGCAATAACAGTGCGGTCAGTCAAAGCAATACTTTCCCTGGGAACTTTGTTGCATGAGGAAGCAGAAGAACTTTAGCCTTCCTGTGTTTGTCAACATGATCTGCCTTCCAGCAGCTTTTTATATTTCTGTCCCATTAAATATTTTCCTTCCCCCTCCTTCCTTATGTCTGTCTATTTTAATCAAAATCAGTACTGTAATCGTAAACTTTCTGCCTCATCCAATATTCAAGCACTGGTTGATAACATCATTTGGTGACTCCAGATGAATCAAGCAAGAGTAGGAGGTGAGGTTTGCTTTCCTGAAGTCCAGTGTAATGACCCAAATCGTTGACACATATTTATTGTTTGCATCTGTGTGGGTTGCACCCTTCATCCATGGCACATGTCTTCAAGGTGTTTCGTTTGAAAGTTGCACAGATGATGTAAGAGGGGCTGGTGTGGCATTCAACCAACTTTATGAAGCAAAATCCTCTTGGTGTTTCTATAACTAACCACAAGGGTGCGTTATGGTTGAAATGAGATGAATCACTCAATGGACCCACCCGCTTCAAAGGTGGGGAGGTTTTTGGCTCCAGCACTTCAGGAGCAGGACAGTATGTAAAACCTGTGCAGTTAAGTAATCCTGAACTCCTGTTCTTGCAGTGCTTTCATTGCAGATGCTGCCTTGTTTTCTCCCCAGGCTAAACAGTATTCTCTGTGGTGGCAGAGGAAATCAAGATTTTCCTACAGGGCAGACAAAGATTCTTTGTGGGAGCTGTATTAGCAGAGCTGTATTAGGAGGTCTCTGTATAGCCCTAGGAGGCTAAGAGAAGCCTCTGGTTTGTGTTTTTACACTATACTAGAGCCTTAACCCAGATCTTATGCTGTTACCATGCTCTTCGTTGACTGTATTGTGCTTATCTAGAAAAAATGAAAATACCTAAAACTTCTGAGGAGTCTGGCAGCAGCCTCCAACCCTACTGACTTTTGCAAATGTCCTTCTGAGATGGTTCTCACATGTTATGTATGTTTTTTTGTAGAAAACGCTGGAGCAATGCAGCGTTTGTGCAAAGCCCATCATGGAAAGGATCCTCCGAGCCACCGGGAAGGCCTATCATCCTCATTGCTTTACATGTGTGATGTGCTATCGCAGCCTGGATGGGATCCCCTTCACTGTGGATGCTGGTGGGAACATCCACTGCATCGAGGATTTCCATAAGTATGGCCCAAGCTGCTTTGAGCGGCTTTGCTTGTTGTCTTTCTGTTTTGTCTCTAAAAATCCTCCTTTGTGAGTGTCCAGAATTATATGAACCCTCTGCCACTTCCTCCGAAGGCTCTTAAATAGTAGGTAGAGCTTTCCTCTGAGCAGGCACACCCTGACATACAAGATTAATTGGTATGGGGCAAATGTTGCTTAATTTTGGTTTTGCTTAGATCTGAATAACCTTTGTGTTCCTCTGTTTCAAGCTCTCTGCATTTCCTCCTGCCTTCCCCTGCACTCAGCGTGTGTACATTTCTCCTCACTGCCTGTACCTGCACTTCCATATTGGCATCTCCCCACTTCTTCCATTGAGCAATTAAGAGAGGTCTCGTACTGTTGCACTCTGCAGGTGTTTGTTTACCAGGTAGAGGGATCTAGGTGACCACAGGATGCTCACAGCTCCTCTTGTTTCTATTTGCTAATTATTTTTTTAAAGCTGCTAAAAATACAGCCCTGGTAATAATTTATAGTGAAGCTGCTATTTAAAGTAAGTTGAAAGGTGTAGTTGCAAGTAGTTTCTGTCACTGCTGTGCTATCGCCCCCATCATCACAACTAATCTGGGGAAGACAGGTAGATATAATTAGAGCACAAATGTTTCCCCTGTACTGAAAAGACAGACACATTACACCCCTCAATTAAAAGAAGAAATCGATACTGACAAATGTGAGTTTACATCTCAACCATTTATCTCTTAATTTCTAAGGGGGTAGACTTAATTAGAGCCTCGTGGCATCAGTGTGTGGGCCTGAAAGCTCAAAGAAGCAGGCTGACTTGACAGAAAGAAGCAGCCACAATCAACTGACATGTTAAAATCCAACACGAGGATGTTCCCTGTAGCTCAGCTAGGCTGGGTTAATTGGCAGCTGCTGTGTTACCTCGCTTTTCTGTGCCAACAGCTGCATGTAAGGTAAGATTGGGAGCAAGAGCTGATGTCCCACATTGAAGTCTTTTGGCAGTAACTGGATCTGGACTTCAGGGCTCTGAGAGGAGGTAGTGGGAGGCTGTCAGTCCAAGGAAAGGATGTAAAATTGTTAAGTGAAAGATGAGGGGAAGATGATGGGAATAGCACAAGACCTAATGTGATACTTAGAATGTCTTTGGCCAACTTGATTTTAATTAATTGAATCTAGAGTAGTTTGGATTGGAAGGAACCTTTAGAAGGTCCATCATCCCTGCAGGTGATCATGGATGGCATGTTCTTCTGATCTGGAGGCCACATGCTCTACATCTTGTACCTCCTCTTGAACAAAAGTATACCTGATGTTCCTGCTGCCCCCTGAGCTTGGGCCCTGCAGTAGCACATCCACATCCCCCGAAGTCTGCAGGAGTCATCTTTGGGTCCTGGAAGTTAATATTTGTCACATAATTAATTACCCACAGTGGCCTGGACAGAGAAATGTTGAAGTATTTTTAAGCACCACATTTGAGCTAAATGGCACAAGGAAGCGCCTGCATGAAGCAGCATATAATTAACTGCGATTACAGCTCTGGTCATATCATGATCCATTTAAGTTATTTTTTAGAGCACTCACTGTAGCCACTGTTTAATTCATTTTTTTTGTCGTTAGATCGTGGCTACACAGACATCTTTCATCTGCTCCCTGTGAAATTAATCTTTTTCTTTATTGCTAGTACAGATAGATTTTTTTTTTTTCTTTTCTAAGCTAGTTAATTCTGAGGTGGTTCCTGTGTCAGGCTGGGTGGCAGAGTCAATCTTTCCTCACTATTTCAGATGAGGAGGGCCTTTGATCTCTTTGTGTTCTGATGTTTGCCATAAGCATTGCCCTCTGTTGCCCCATAGCCTGTGACACCAGCTCTCATTACAGATTCTGCAGGTATGACTTTCTTTTCTAGTAAGCAGAATTTGAAGCCAGGAAATTGGTCCCCTTAGGTTTTGAATCAAAACAGCGAATGATTCATCACGGGCTAAATGTTCTCAAGCATCCCCACCTACCTGGGAGCAGAGATTGATAGTTCATGGGCAACTGAGGGGATCAAAACCAGAGTTAATGCAGAATATACGTGAATTAGCCAGAAAGGCATGTAGTGGGCAATATAAGGGGAAGAAAGGTCTGTGCTCCTCTTGATCCCTGAGCTGACCAGACCAGCTGGTTCAAGCCAGTTCCTTCTCACAGTGAGTGACTGTCACTGTACAACTCTGATTCAGCTTGACCGTGGAAGAGAGTGTTGGTGTCTCTGCACCCAGGCCTGTTCCCCTTTAAACCTGAACAATCCATTAATGAGTTGGTTTTAGCTAGAAAATGCAGTAGGTCAGAATTGCCCTGATGCTTCTTGTTTGACAGTGAGCACAGCCAGGAGCGTGCTCCTGTGTACATAAAGGGTATCAGAAGTTTGAAATGAATGGGATAAACCTCAACAAATCAGTGTAGTGTAAGGCATATCTTTTTACCTTCTCTAGTAAGACGTTTTGCCAGTTTGGTCCATTCTCCAAATTTTAATATTTTGACATATTTTTCAAGAGGTGCTCTTGAAGCAGATCCTGGTCATCTTTCTAACCTTAGGTTTTTTATGGACTTTCTTAAAGTTAGACTGGAGGTTGAGCCTAAGGGTTGCAGCATTGCATAGGTGTCATAGTCATAGTCTTGGGTCATTCAACTGGCAGTTTAGTTGTTAATTAGGGCAAGTGGGTTATGCTTTGCTGCTAGTCAGACATTCTTCAAGCCCTCTCCTAATAGTCTGCATAATGCTGTTTAATATCCTGCAACCCTGAAGTTGCATTGTAAGATTAAAGTGCACTTTCCTGTCTTCTTTCCAAGAAGGCAGCTGTGAAAAGCTACAGTCCGTGACATATTTATACGTACGTGGGTGTGTACAAATGCACACGGTTTTGGCTTGCTGGCGTAGTCAACAAAAACTTTCACTCTGAGTTTGAGGATAACTGGGACTGTCTCTTCTTTCTTCAGGAAGTTTGCACCGAGATGTTCGGTGTGCAAGGAGCCCATTATGCCAGCCCCGGGACAAGAGGAGACTGTACGCATTGTTGCCTTGGATCGTGATTTCCATGTCCAGTGTTACCGGTGTGAGGTTAGTATTCTAATCATATGAAAGGCAGAAAGAAAAGGTTGGTTTAATTTAATCACTGCCCCATGTAATACACGACAGACATACCCTATTGTAACGCTGGCTCTACAATCAAATTACTTCATTGACTTCAGTATGCAAGGAATTTTCCCTCATTTGTATCAATGCAAATGAGGAGAAAATCAGGTCCCTTGTTTATAACAGGTTCATTAGGAGAGCAAGAGAATGTGACTCAGGTAATTAGGGTTTAATATTTGAGAACATCATAAATTATAGCTTGGACACAAATGTTGCTCGTGTTTGTCTTCTTAAAATGAAAGCTAATGCATGTCAGAATTTGAGCAAGATTGTACAAGAAACTCCACATATGGCTCTGGGTTGAAGAATTTTAATGGACACATAAACATGATCGTTCTTGTTTTATGCAGTGCGTTTTGTGCAGCTTTCCTGTTCAGTTTCATTTTGCACTTCATATAATTTTGATGGTAAGAATCTGAAGACAGAGAAGAAAAATCACCTTAAAGCAATTAACATGTGGGAACAGCTGTGTTAGGGAACCTCCAAGAATTATTTTGTTGGATAATACATCAGCCAGGTGGCAGGATAAGAAAATGAGACCATATGTATTTTTTATCACAGTTGCAGTTTTAATAACCTCAACTGGAAAAGAGAATGGACTGAGGCTTAAAGGTTCTAGGCTGAGACGTGAAGCACCTGATTCACTTCTCAATATGACCTTGGCTTCCAGGCTACATATCAATCCATTAATTAGGCCCAGTTTGTTAAAGACTCTGGGGCATTCCTATACTAAATTTTGTAGATCCTAATTCATTGGACAGTGTGTCCCCATGCTGGCTGCTGAGATACCTAGGACTCCTTGAATACTGTGTTAAGTTCTGGGCCCCTCACCACAAGAAGGATGTTGAGGCTCTGGAGCGAGTCCAGAGAAAAGCAACGAAGCTGGGGAAGGGGCTGGAGAACAGGCCCTATGAGGAANGGTCCTGAGGGACATGGTTTAGTGATTGATGGGAATGGTTGGACTCGATGATCCGATGAGTCTCTTCCAACCTGGTTGTTCTATGATTCTATGACTCACATATGTGCAATATCAGAAGTAGATGCAATAGACAGCACTATTGACCTTGGTCTCAGTTTGCCTCAACTGTCTCAAAAGAAACAATAATCGTATTCCCCTTTCGACCACTTGCATGCCAGGTGTTTTTACAAACACAGATATAGGATGAAGAGACACGGCCGCTAAGCAAGCCATAATCCCCTCACCACATCTATCTACATCAGCAGCCTTCAGTGTCATGATTACCTAATCATGCAGTGAGGGATAATTCCCAGTTTCCTAGCAGTTATACTTAGACTTACATACTTAGAAGCTGAGGACTCTGGAGCAAGTTTTGGGCTTTCCAATGAGTTTTCTATGAGACTGTCTCAATGACACCCTTCTTTCAGCCACCACCTCTTTGGGCCAATTGCAGTGCAAACACAGGTGACAATTCTGGCAAGGGGATACAAACAAGGAGTTTGTTTAGCTGTCACCCCTGGAGTGGGTGCTATGGTTTTGTGGCAATAATTCTTCAAAGGAGATCACCTGTAGTCATATATTAGTACCAAATTTCCTTCCCAGTGATGCTTATTTTTGATGCTTTTTGCATCAATAAATATGTGCCTAAGTTTGATGCTTTCTCCCATGCTAAAGACGTTTTCTTCCTTAGAAATGTGAAGGGAATAATCTGCTTTTATTTTCAATTGGATTAAATTCAGCAGAGAGCTTGGAAGCCTATTTTCTCTGTAGCATTGTCTCTTATTAGGAAATGGCTAAATCATGAAAGACATCACATACCTCAACTTCATGCTTTACGGTGACGCAAGCTGGATCCTGTTACAAGGTGGAGAGTAAAGGAAAAGTTTCTTTGACTAGGTTCTTTGGTTAATCTTGTTCTTCTTTCTTATTTACTTTGCTCTTTCTTTTTGCTTATTTCTAGGACTGTGGTGGCCTCCTGTCTGAAGGGGACAATCAGGGCTGTTACCCTCTGGATGGGCACATCCTTTGCAAGACCTGCAACTCTGTTCGGATCCAGGCTTTGACTGCCAAGGCCAGCACTGATCTCTGAGTATCAACTGTGACTTGCCCCAGGATCCCTGTTGGGGGATATTGCACAAGTTTTGCATGATTTCTTTCCAGCCTAGGGTCTGAATGTCTGTTTTAAAAAAAAAAAAAATTAAAACTGGAAGGCCTTGGAACAAGAGGGCAGCTCAAGAGGCTGTGTTCAGACTGCCTATGACAGGCACCTGATTTAGATGTGACTTTGCAGGAGGGCAACAAGTCAAACCACCTGCTGTCTCTGCTGCTCAGTGGTCAGAGCGTCTAAGACATCTGCCTGCAGAAGGAAGTCTGAGCATGATCTTAACTATATTTCTGTGTTTGATTACTGTCTCTTGAGAAGTACATGAAGGTAGAAAGTGAAAGATGGCTGAACTACTTCTTTCTAAAATTATTTTGAGAACTTGACCAGCTCTCATTGATGTTATGGGGAGTTTCCCTTTGACTTTAATAGGATCTGGATCACCAGCAGAAGTAGCTCCACTGCCTTAGAAGGTGTGAGAGCAGACCCAGGGCTCCTCTCATCACAACAGAAACAATGCAACTTCAGCTGTACTACAACTAAGAGTTTAGGTGTGACCTTGTATCCCTGGGACACAGATTTATTACCTGTATCTTTTATCTGAGGCCCTTACTTGTCTCCATTCCCTTCCAGTTCCATATGTTTTCTCTTTTTCTTATGAAATTATATTTTACTATTGCATAAATGTATTCAGTAATGATGCTTCCAGTTCACAATCTATGAGCAATCACAGAAAGATGTGAGCTTGCATATACTATACACTACACACACGCACACTACACACACACACTACACACACACACAAACACAATGTGCTTTTCATTTACCAGAGGTATAAGTCAATCACATCTGTTAGGAAGGTCTTCTAAGGCTGTGGGGCTGGAAACACGTTTTTTAAATCCCAGTGGTTAAGAAAAAATAAATTGCTACATAGAACTGCTCTGCAAAGCGATGCTCAAAAAAATCTTGTGCCACTCTCTCACACACCCTGATCTAGTGGGACCACTGGCAGTGTTGGTTTCTTGGTCGGTGTTTAAGCAATAGAGTCTTGTTCCATCTCCTGCTTATTGTGATGGGAAGACTATCCTTCAGCTATAAGAGGGATTGAATCAGGCCTTAGGATATAGATTACTCTGATGTTAACATGCATGATCTGGAGTTCTCATTAAAAAAATATGGATCTTATTTCAACAACAGCAAAAAGGAATCTTCTAAATAGATGCTGCTGTTCAGTTTTCATCTTAAGAAAGCAGAAGAAGGTATTAAGCCCTTCCTTTTGTCATTCTAAAAAGTAAGCATTTATTTTACCTCCTTCATTTTCATCCCAGCTGTTCGTAACTTCTCTCTGGTGAAATATCATTACAGAGGAGTGCTGGGCCAGCAGCAGCATTTTCATCTTCAGTCCAGAGTTAATATGTATGCCAAGGTAAACAGAAGCTGGGCACAGATAATCTTTTTTTCTTATGGTGGTGGATTTTTTTTTTCTTTCAGTTGGGTTAATTAAAAAAAAAATTAAAAAATTATAAATCCACAGCATTCTGAGCAGCTGTAATATTCTTGCTCATGAAACCTGTAATAACTAAGGTGCAAATTACATAGTGAGGGAGTAATTTTCATATCACTGAATTGACATTAATATCTTATTTGCAGATGTAATCAAAGAAAATACCTTTCTTTTCTCTTAACCAATTAAGAAGCAGAACTTAAATGGTTGCAGGCTGATTGACCATGTAAGTGGCAAACTGGCAATTTTCAAGAGTAAGTTATAAGAATTTTTTTCATGCACCCACTGCGAAACAATAAGAATGTGGTGCTTTCATCTTTATAACAAAAGCCTGATATAATTCTACGTACTAATGCTGAAAAGAAAAGTTAGATGACCTAGACTGATAGGAAACAAAGGAAAAATTGAGATACTCACTGCAGCTCCTGCAATTGGTGCGTTTCCTTTCAGTTTAGCACTAAACTTTATCGAAGAGCACTGTGAAATTTAATAGCTTTAGTCATATACAGTAAATTCAAATACAGAAATACCAGTCTGAAACCTCTGCTCCTTACATGGTTTATGTGTTGGCAAACTTCACCAGTGTCAGGGAAGATTCCCAAAATTCACAGCTCAGAATGAATCCTTCTTTGTAGAAGGGTGGCATCATTACGCAAAAGAATCCATTCTCCACCATAGTGTCTGTGCTGAAGCAGATTGCCTTTTTGTACCAGATTTCTACCCTGGCTTTCAAGAATTTTACTGCCTCAGACATAAACAGATTTTTTTGCACTGTGACTCCTGCCAGGTTCCATCTGGGCTCCTGCTCCCTGAACCGTGGCACGTAAGATACTTCTGAGCTCGCTTCTTTACATGCAGTCTGCAACACCGCTGGTCAAAGAAACCTTGCAACTATTGAGCAAATCCAGTTTGAACTAGCCTTACAAAAACAGGGGAGGTCAAAGCCGAGACTGCTAACACCACTGTGTCCTTGTGGAGGATTTTACATCTCTGCAAGCACAGGGGAAGACATGATGCACTCAGGTGCAGAATAAGCCATTCATCAGGCAGCAAACATAGCTCTGATCTTCCTTATTCTTGTTAGTGTTCCATCAAGTGGCTGATGAGACTGTCGTGAATAACACTGGGGTAATTGATGGAAATGAGCTAATGTGCTTTCCTGCAGAATGTGGCCAGGCTAAGGAGGACCCAAGTCCAGAGCCTTTGGGCATTTTATGGCCCTACCATAGGCTGGACTTGGAGCAACTCATATGGCTTCTTGTGTTCTGTCCTCTGCACGAGAGGGCTTCTTTCCAGCTTCCCAGGGTTGTTATGGGAATTAAACTAATCACAGATTGGCCCAAACTACTGATTTTTGGAGTTCTGTCTTCTCTTTCCAGAAAAGTTCACTGGTATGTAGGTTTGGGATCCCAGCCCATTTCAAAGCTAAGGGCCAGCCCAGAGATCTAGATCTGAATCCTCTGTGTTATTAAGGTTCTGTGGTGAGTTGAGCTGGAGTGCAGGGAGGTGAGAGCCAAACTTCTCAAGCTTTAAATACACCATGGATGGAAGATGTTTGACAAAGATTGAGTGGGGTTGATATTTTAGGTACTGTGGCTAATTTCAAGACCTGACACATCTGGACAGTGGTAATATCATGCTTTTGTTTTCATCCCTGAAACACCAAAGCCATCTGCCTGTTGGAAGGAGTGAGCATCCAAAACACTCTTTATTTTCTGTAATGCATGTGGGTTTGGCTTCTAAAATCGCTATAACTATATTCAGAACATCTTGCATAAGTGTGTATACATCACAGACTCTCATCACCCGCATGTGTATGGCAATCTGCCCTCTGATGCTTTAGGTTTTAATGAGGAAATGCTGGTGGACTTATCTCAATTGCACTGCAACTAAGAACCACTGAGATATTGCTTCATTACAGTATTTATCATATATTTATAATATATCCTGTTTTATCTGTTCCAAAGAAGGAGTCTTTTTGCCGAAGAGACTGTGCTTTTTCTTAAGGTGCACTTCCTAGCCATGACAAAAATTCACGTTATCTGTAGCTCTGGTAATGCCCAAACTGGTCCTTTCAGAAAGAGTTGGAAGATCACACAGAGATTTCTGTTCAGCTCCGAAGGTTTGGGTTATGCTGCTTTGGCTTTGTCTAGCATTTCTTGACAAGTAGGTCCCAATTCCATTATTTGTGTGGCCAGACAGGCCCAAGATCCATCCAGGATCAGAATCTAATTTAGAAAAAATACGTAAGCCCATGAAGTTTATTTAAGCATAGGCATAAAGCCACTACATAGAATCATAGAATCACCAGGTTGGAAGAGACCCATTAGATCCTATCAAACCATTCCTATCAAACACTAAACCATGTCCCTCAGGATCTCGTCTACCTGTGCCTTAAACACCTCCAGGGAAGGTGACTCAAACACCTCCCTGGGCAGCCTATTCCAATGCCCAATGACCCTTTCCATAAAAAACTTCCTCCTAATCTCTAGCCTAAATCTCCCCTGGTGGAGCTTGAGGCCATTCCCCCTCGTCCTGTCCCCTGTCACTTGGGAGAAGAGGCCAGCTCCCTCCTCTCTACAACCTCCTTTCAGGTAGTTGTAGAGAGCAATGAGCTCTCCCCTTTCAGCCTCCTCTTCTCCAGGCTAAACACCCCCAGCTCTCTCAGCCATTCCTCATAAG
>WAAB01008295.1:119622-155010 GCA_013389865.1 Piaya cayana
TGGGTGGCTGTGGCACTTCCCACTAGTAGCCCTACAGCCAGATTTACAGTATCTTTGAACCACGGCTTTAAAACTGTCTAGTTAAACTCCCTCCAGATGATTGGGTTGCCTTGGTTACAGCCCAATCCTTAAGCATATCCCCAAGGCTAACACTGGTACTTTTTGAATGGTTTTATTGTCACCTATTTTAATCATTGCCTGAACATCGCTTTTAAAAATAGAAAGCAACACCATCGCCTATCAGATAATGTGCCTTTAATTGTTGTTTTGTTTTTTCGGTATTTTAATTCTTAGATTTTTATCACAGCTGTGAAACACTTGGGTAATGACTTAATCGTAGAGGTATGGGAGTATCAAAGTATTTATCATAGTGAACTCAACATAATAACATTCATTCATCCTGATGGGAGGAGCGAGAGTTTCATGAGGCTTTAAGTTGACTTTCTGCCTATCAGCAAAATATGGGTGAGAAGAATGGGGGAAAAAGTGTCTTTTAGAGAAATGGTGGTTGTCAAAGAGAATATGCAACAAGTCATCCTGGAATCTCCTTGGATGTGTTACAGCTGCTGCCTGGCCATGATCAGCCAAGCCTTGCTTAGGTTTGATAAATGCTGATCCATTTTGATTTTGATGAAGTCCAGCAGACAAGGGATAACAGGGCCCAAGAGAAGTCCTTGAAAGAAATACTGTGTCTTTGCCCTCCCTTTGGTATCAGAGATAAATACTTGACACCTGGTGCTTCAGCTGGCTCACTAAGGTTGGAATTTCTAACTGTTTTCTATTGATACTTGGCTCCTGCGGTTTGTTCATCTTATTGGTTTGCTGATTTTTCACTGTGTTAGGTTGACAACACCTTACACAGACTGAGATACTGTAAGTCAGGTCCATCAGAGAGAGCTGTGCTGAAGAATCTCGCTGTGGTGAAACTCCCATGAGAAAATATTGGTGATGGGAATTGAGGATTTGATGCCAAAGGCTAGCAGGAACTACTTATTACTATCTAGAGGTTAGGAAAGTACAAATGGAGAGAGAGATGAGAACACTATTTCCAGTTAAAGCTGGTCACAATTTTTACACTAAATTATGTGATGTCAGAAGGGCCTTGCTTTAGGTGAGAAAACCTCTTTTTCTGCAGTTTTATCCACAACATTTTTTTTCTTGCTTTTATGATTGAAACCGTGTTGAATTTCGGAATAAATTTCAGAATTGTTAACAAATATTTTTATTTCTCAAAAATATTTTCACTTTCTCAAAAAAAACAGGCTTTCTTTCTCAGGTTTTTGTAGTTCTTGGTTTTCTTCTGCTAGTAAACTAAAGTTTCTGATGATTTTGAAAACTTACTTGGATAAAAATTCTACTTAAAAACAAACACAATTGTTCTTGAAAAATGGTTCAGTATTGGACCTGGTGAAATAAAACAAGCTTTGAAACTTTTCATAAGATTTTTTTTCTCCCCTTATTTTTAACTAGTTTTTCTAACTTTGAAGTCACTGTTTCCTTTGTTAGAACAACGTAAATAATGTGACTCTTAAAATAACAGCGTTTCTTCTGTTGGGTTCATTTTTCTTTCTTGTCTTAAAGCCATGGAGTGGCTGGCTATGGGGTATGCCAAGGTCTTTTTTAATGTGGTAATTGCTGTTTTCTTCTTTGTTTTGGTTTGGTTTGGTTTTTTTCCTCTGAAATTGCTGAGGAATATAAGCACATTATGGCCATGAAGATCAAGAGATCCTGATTGATCTCCCAGGCTTGGGAATGGTATTTCTTCTTAAACATTTCTAGAAATACTACCTGGTTTCCTTGGCATTTCAAGTTTGAATTTGCAGTAGTCAAGTGTCCGACTTGCATTTGGAGCGTGAGAGAGAGCAGAATTTAAGCTTGTGAAATTTGTCACATTGACCAAGTATCTAAAAGTCTGAGGAAAACCCATAACCTCAGTAGGTTTCCTGGTGGACATTGGGGAACAACTTTCATTTCAGCCTAGAAATTCTCTTCTGTGATCTGAAAAAAACAACACCTAAGTTCAAACTCTTGCAAGCCACTCTCACACGGAGACATAATGTGGTTGTAGCTCTACAAGTAGAAATACAGGCTGAAATATTGAGCATTGCTGCTTAAACCCAACTGGGCTTTATTCCTGGCTATGTGATCCCAGTCTCTTTGGTGTCATGTGGAAGCAGTGGAGTTGGTCACTGATAGCAAGAGAACTAAGCTTAAACTTCTTTTTTTTAATTTTGCTATTTGTTGAAATTTCTTATCACAGATAGGTCTTTTAGAAAATGAGTAAAAAAACCAGAAGCCCCAGGTGGTGGCATTACCTTTACTTTTCCAGGGGCTAGAGTCTCTTACTGGGAACATGACACTTAGGGTGTCTCTGCTTTTTTGCCTCTGACTCCCTTTGTCCGCAAGCAGCTCTCTTAGCCGCTTTTTCCATTTGCTCAATGTGCTCTCATCTTTGCAGTGAAGATGGTACGTTACTTACTTCAGCGAGTTCTTGTGAGTCTTAGCTAGTAGTTGGAAAAACTTTTCCACATCTTTAATCAAGTAGTTTTGTGCATCCATAGTATCAGTGGCCACATGAATATCAAAGAAAATGATTATAATTATTGCTCTTAAAATGATTATGAAATTGTGCCTTACTTTTTTCAGTCATATTTAACCATGTAATTTAGAACCACATGATTGCAGGGATTTATCGTGAAGAAATTTATTTGAAGGATAGTTTGTTTGTTTTAAAATATTTTTCTCCAAAACCAAATTTATTAGTTTTTCCTCTTTTATTTTTTTTTTCCTCCAGTTTTAGTCCTTTAATATGTTTGTGTAAAAGGCCAGCCAGAATTTGCATTTGTGAGAGACAGATTCTATTTGGTCTCGTATGTAGAGCTTTCATTTTCTTTTATGTTCCTTCAGGAAAATTCCTCTCTGCCTGATTACTCATACTTCTATGTCTTTAAATGCAGGCTGACCACTAAAGGGGTTTTGTCGTTTAATTTAGTGTGCAGTTTGCTGGGGAGGTGTTGCACATTAATGCAGAATCTTAATGTTAATGCTAATTTTCATAGAAAAGACAAAATTAGAGTCTTTCCCTGTCTCCAGTACAGTTTGGTACTGTTTTGCGTACACACTAATATTAAGCCAGACTGTAAAGGCAAAATAATCAGTGACCTACTTCCATTCACCAGCAAGAACACTTTGTCAGCTGACTCCTGTTTGTTTGTTCATTTTTAAATGTTGGATTAGAGAATGAGCATCTCCTAAAGATGAAAGAAAACAGTGTTTTCACGCACAGGAAATTTGGGGTTGCAGTAAAGAATATTTTCTTTGTGAATTTGGATGTCATGGTGTTTTAAGCTCCTGCCTGGAGCCTAAATCAATTTGGCCTCTCATCCAGTTCATCTCACTGGTGCTCCTAAAAGGCTGCAGCCCTGCAAAAGCTCATGCAGCATTTTTGGCTGCCTTCCCTTGCTCCCATTTGGTACATATTTGCACAATTTAACTGAGCTTTTCTTTCTGCTGAAGGTCAGATGCATGCGATACGAAACACTAAACTTTATAAACAAGCAAAGCCATTTCAACCACAGCGTTTTGGACTAGAAGGGATTTTTAGGTGGCGCACTGTCTGCTGGCCTTTGGAGGGGGGATCCTGAGACTACATTGGGCTGGAACAGGATGCGAAGCCACAAGCCTTGTTTTTTTTAATAAACTACTTACTGTAATCCAGCTACACAGTTTGAGCCTCACACTTCAGAAGAATCTTCCAGCAGCAAAGGCACATACAGGCACATTTCCTCTTACAGAAAGTGAAACTTTCCCAACCAGAGTAAATTTAACCTATTGCATAAGATGCTGGAAGTTTTTTTTTTTTTTTTCCTTGGGATTCTCACTGTAACCTCTATGTGCCGAGGATGAATAGCTTTTCTTCCTCTCTTTCTTTTTTGCTTTTTTTTTTTTTTGACAAGATGTTGCATATTGATGAGCTAACATTTCAAAGGTCCGTGGGGCTTGGGAGCGTATTAAGAACCTCTGAAGTTTAATATTCACCATGTTTTAAATATTCAGAAGGCACAATCTGCATAAAATGGCTTTTGATAAATACGTTCTAGGGGTTCTTTCTTGCTCTCTTATGCAAGCGTTGTGGGGATTGTGGCTGTGCCAGTTTTGTTCCAAAGTGCCTTTTGTTTTAGTTTATCGAGATCATTTTGATCCCATTTGTGTGTCCAGTGCTTGTCCTGAAGTCTTTTATAGTTTCTGCTAGAACTGTTCAGCAGGCAAGTGTATGTGACCAAGGCAAAGGCACAGCTGAGGCTTGTAACCCTGAGTGTTAATTGCTCCCCTCCCTATGACATCTGGGCACCTGCAGCCCCTTTCTGTACCTGCTTTCCACATTGCAGGTTGGGATTTGCTCAGCAGTCAGGCCTGGCTGAGGTCTTTCTGTAAGGCTGCTCCACCTCAGTTGGGATTTGAGGATTGAGAGGGCAAGATCCTGGGTGCCAGAGCAAAGCGAAGTGCCATTCAGCACATCGCTCATCTGACACGGCAGCTTCTCCTTCCTTGGAAGTCTCTGTTTGGTAAGTGTCAGCAGCAAGGGACGTGCTTTTAGGAGAAATCCTCCCTTGGGGATGCCCTATTTCCCATGCTGTTGAAAATCCAATTGACGATTTAGATGAGGAGGATCAGTTATTGGCTGCAAACACGCAGCTATTTTACTGTATTATTAACTCTTGTTTGCCCTACCCTTGATGTCCCAGGGTACGTACCATGGTGTGCAGGACAGGTCCTTTGGTCCTGCTCACACAGCCCTGACTTTGTCACCCCGATCCCTGTCGAATCAGCGCCTGCTACTTGTTCTCAGGACTGCTCTGGCTTCGGCCAAGGGCATCTCATACTTCTATGCAAAAGGCGGTACTTTCAGGTTTTCACTTACAATTAATGCAGCCCTTTCAAACTCACTTTTCTCTTCTCATGTATTCCTGACAGAAGCAGATTTTAAATATTTCACAGCATTCTTCTTTCTTACTCTTTTCTTGCCAGGTGCCTTGAAAACATTGTCAGATTACAATCTTGGGGGGGTCAGGGAGGAGTTCAGGATCGATTTCCTTTCCTTATTGATTGCACATTGTACATTTGCAATGAGGGTTTTTTTTTCCTTCTTTCTTTTTTTTTTTATTGTTTTGTTTTCAGTCTTACAAAACAAATGCCTTTAGTTTCTGCAGAGAAAGATTGGCTATGATTAGAGCTAATCCAGGATGGCAGGATTGGACCCCCACAGTGAAAGCTAGAAAAGTGATTGCACAAGTATTCTGTTTCTCCTTTATTAATTACACAGGAAGTTTCCACCGAAGGCTCATGTAGCACAACTGGCCTATGTAATAAGTAGCAGGGCCTGTAATTACAGTCTGTCTTCTGATCCTATCTGTGCTCTGACTTTCTAGGCACCGCAGTTCTATTTACATCTGTGTCTTTGTCACCTTTTAAATTTTTGATTGGTCACTAAGGGAAGTAGAGCACAGGCTGCGAGCCCTGCAGAGGTGCAGCGAGTCTAAACTAGGGAGTTCTTCTCAGGTATCAGCCTGATTTGGGACATGAAACAGAGCATGAGGAACAGGAGGGATTTTTACTAGCTGTGCAGCAGAGGGAGAGGGTTGCATGCCAGCCGGGTATCTTGCAAAATCTTGAGTCCTTGTAGGACTGGAAATTTGACTCTTACTTGTCTTAACTAGTGTACTATGCTGTGAGGGAGTTTATATATCAGCGGGTTTTTTTCCTCAAAGCAGTTTCTACAGGATTTGACCTTTCTTTTCTGTAAGATTCAGGTATTTATTGTTGCAAAGAGGTTCTTCCACACATACACAGAAGTAACTTGAGTGGAAGGGGGACGGCAGTGATTTACACGTGGTTCAGTACCACGTTCACCAGCTCAGAGCACCAGCAATAAGTCTCAAGCAGATCGTCTCAAATCGATGACAATCCTGAGATCTAGCAATAAGCAAATGGGCTCCTTGTGAAAGTGTTTGGTGCAAATAATCTCTGGCAATAATCTCTTTTGAAAAATGTGCACTAAAGTTCGAGTAAAACTACAGAATGGTGCCCTGCAGTCTTTTTCTTCAAGGCATACTCCAAGTGCTATGTTTGATCAAAGGGAACGAAAGCCATTGTGCAAATACTATACTCTATGCAAAAAAAAATGTTAACAATCCACTGCAGATACTTTTAATGTCCATTAAACTGTTTTGCAAATTGTCCCTTTCTGGCAGCTTGTGCTGTTATCTAATTATTTTTTTCTGACTTCTGTTTTTTTTTAAAAAAAAAATCCTTCAATTATTTTTTTAATTTTTTCTAACTCTACTTCTAAGAAAGTTGATGCTTTAAAGAAAAAAAAAAACCCTGACTTTCAAACACGGGGTTTTCAGGCTTCTAAATTAATAATTTCTACACCTGACCCAGTTCCTGCAGCTGCCAAAAAAGAAAAGAGAAAGCTATTTAAATTTCTCATAGAACCATTTATCTCTTAAAATATGCCAAGGCAATTTGAGGTGGGGGTGGAGACTCGGCTATTTATCTCGGCAGCTTGATTTTTCTCTTTATGTTTCTAACTGTCAGGGGAAAAAAAGCGGTAGGAAGCTATTCTTGGGCTATTATTGATGTATTGTGTTGCCATTATGCAGGATGTCTGCTTTGCTATATACGGAAGGACATTAATAATAGCCATCTCCCCTGCCCCCACCCTTGGTTCCTCTTGGGGAAGATAAAGTTTAAAGTGGAGCATCTGCCACGCTCAAATTGCTGCTTCCTCCTCCCCTTACCCCATTTTGTTCCCAAACTAGTTTTGGGAACAAGGCTAAGGGAATAAGGAGACAGGCTATATTTGCCATTTTTCTGTGTGGTTTTGCTCCAGGCGAGTCATTTCCGTGCCGTGTACCTGTCGACCCTCTTCCTTCACATGGATTGCCTCTCCTTTCATTTTAAGTTCATCAGCAGAGAAAAAAAAAAGAAACATTTCTCACTGTCTTTTTCTCATAGGGGCTGGCTGGCAGAGTGGACTCAGCAACAGACCTCTGATCTGCTATTACCCAGCATCTCATATCCAGAGATGTTAGTTTCATTATTTCCCATAAGTAGGAAGATGTATTCCCTTTCCCATCCCTTCTACTCCAGGTTTAAAACATTGTTATGAAACTTTAAAGAGTCCATCCGCTTGTTTAAATGCTTGCGTTATTTTTGGAAGCACGGCGTACAGCAAACAGGAATAGTTTGATGTTTAAAAAATAGTCCCACTTCAGCATTCCCCTGAAGTGCGGGAAGTCCTGTCTCCGCAGGTCTGTGCCAGCAGCGTGACAGCCCAGGGAGCAAGGCCGGCTTGGATAAGAAAAAGAACCGGCTTGCCCCATTTCATCTGTGAGAAGAGAGGGGTGAAAATAATAAACATTGCAAAAGGAGATAATTGATCTGATGGGTTTTTTTTTTTTAATGGCTGGTCCTACATCTCATGCTAATTTTGTTCCACAGAAGCTTCGCTTATTCAGCATCTCTGGTAGTCAGGACCATGTGCTTTTTTCATGGTGTCATTATTTTTACTCATTTGTTGTGTCCTTGTCTTGCTCTGGTCTCTATATGCTATGGAATCAATTTGGTTTGCTCACTGAATTTAAACAGGAGCCCCGTCTAGGAAAGTTCACCTAGAATTTAGAACTGGAAAATGCCATCAGAATATTTTCTAGTTCTGATATAGGGAGGTTTTCCAAATATGAGTTCTAGATGGGAGGAATGCCTTCCTTTGGGAAAGTGCTCAAGATTTCAAAATGAGAGGGAGATGACCATTCAGTGTAGTTTCTTATTACTCTTGCTGTCATCCTTGGTGGTGGCCAAGGAGGAAAATGCCACATTCTGTTCCTTAAACTAGAGCCAGAGCCAGCATCTCCTCTGCAGGCTCTTGCTCCAGCTTCAGCCTGCCCTTCTACCCTACTGCAGCATGTGAACGAGGAGGGCCTGCTGACGAAGCAAGGTCCATCTCATCCTCTCCACCATCAGAGCTGGTGGGTCTGTGGCCAGCCTAGGGCTTGATGCTGCTTCCCTTGTGCAAGTATTTTGCCAGAAATTGGTTTTCTCTCTGCCGTTTGCTACGGGATTGTGTGCAATGATTAGAATTTGCAGGGAGGGAGGAGAAGATCCTGTTCCAATTAGGCTGCCTTTGTGCTAATGTTTCATTCAGGGCTGTATGAGATAAGAGCAGTTTGCACTGAAATGCACAGCCGGAGGTTGTGGTTTGCGTTTCAACTATGTTGAGATGGTACCCATTGAAAATACAGAACTGGGGCACTTTTTGCATCTGCCAGTGCTTTACTGACAACTCTATATGGCTTGGAAACCTATTTTGGTTTGGCAAATGGACATTTTCTGCCTTGTCTCCTGAGCCTGATCTATCTCTTTGCTTTATCCACCTAAAAAAGTGTATTTCTAATGTGCCTAATGCCTGATTATCTAAGCAAAACAACCAGGAAGGTGAAGAGTAAGCTGATTTTTGAAGAGCTGCCTTTACAAAAAAAAAGTGCTCCACTTTTTGCACTATGTGCCTTTTCAGAGATCTGTGGTTCTCACTTATCGGCAGCAGAGAAATAGCCCTAGTGCCAAGCAGGGATGGGAACTATAAGAATGATATAAAAGAGAAGCAAGAGGTTAATTTTGAGCATCTGTTCTCCATTGGGATAAGCAAAGCAATAGCTTATCCCATCAGCACTGCCTGTTGTCTGCTTAACACGCCTCATTGCCTGGCAGGCAACCATTTGCTAACAGAAATACTTGGTTATATCTCCTCAAATGCCTCTGTCTTATCAGAACTCCAGAGTCATTCGTATCTGGAGATTTTATTCGCTTAAGTCTCACATAAGCTCTCCAATATTCATATTTATATAATGTTAGAAGAGAAACCTTGAAAGTGCAGTGAAGACTAGGTGTTTGGTGCTGCTGTATTAAAAAGACTGATATGCTCTCGCTTTCAGTCCCCCAAATTATGTTTTTGGAAACTTTTCCCTCCTGTGGTCAGAGAGGGAATGCAAGGTTTATCGGAAATGCAACAAAGGCAAAGGGTTGTCGTTTCAGTGCACAGTACCGCACCACTGTGACCTCCTCTGCCATTCTTCTGGAGACTGGGGTCCAAGTATTGGTAGAGGAACAGGCAGAGCAAAGTTAACTTATGTTTGGAGTCTCTCATGATCTTGCTAGACAAGATCTGCGTTGGTGAGACTTCAACTTCTTTAAGAGGCCTGTAGTTTTCCAGCTTGTGTTTTGGGTCCACAGAGTCTGGTGGGCAGCGTCCCGTTAGTCAAATGAGAAACCAGGAGTACTAATTCTGCAGTTTTTGATAACAGCACTTTCTAGATCAGAACAAACAGCAGAGGTTTGTTGTGTTTTGGAGCCTAATCTCTCATGCTGGCTTTACCTGTGGACAGATACAAAGGGGTCTGAACCATACATGGGTCAGTCCCAAAGGATTCATCTTTGATAAATGTCCCATGGCAAATCCCCTAAGGGCTGGGAGATTGACTTAGCTCTTTCAGACTGCAAGGACAAAATGCCCCCAGGGATGAATTTGTCTTATGTAGCTGCTATGCTTTGGCCTATCCCTACCAGCTGTAGACAAGTTCACCAGCAAAGATGTTTATTGGATACGATGTAATTCATAGTGGATAAGTAGGCCAGGTTTGAGGTAATATTTAAGCATTATAGAATCAGAGAATAACCAGGTTGGAAGAGACCCACTGGATCATCGAGTCCAACCATAAAGCATGAAGCATAAACCATAAACCATGAAGCAGCACACAACCCAAACCTCACTGCACCATGAGAGCCACCTCCAACAAGCACAGTGGCACAGATACGGGAGCCCTCGTCCAGCTTCCCAGTGCTGCTGGACAACAGAATTGGGCAGAAGAGGGACACGGGGGAACCTCACAGGCCAAACACAGCTCTTACCTGGTCTGTACTGACAGTCAGAGGCTTCTCTGCCCCTCTGCCCCGCTTCCAATCGCGAGATGTTGCCACTTTGTTCTGGAATCCATCAGCCCTTGTGGGGCTGATAGCTCAGGCCAGTGGCCATGACTCAGTCACCTGGAAAAAGCAACAACATGACTCTGAAAATCTAGAATCCCATTTGTGGCAGATAGGATACCCCTGTGTCTCCAGGCTTTTGTCATCCTTCCTATGTGAACGGGGGCCTCCCCACCCTGTTTCTTGAGCAGACCATGTTAAAGGTGTGGAGTTGAGATTCATAGAAGTAAAACCCTGAGTTAATTCCCACCTTCAGCCAAGCAGCAAGGCTGGACAGCCTGTGACAAGCGATCTGTGCACTCCTGAAGCAGTCTGAGATCTGAATGTTCCCACTCTGCATGGGATACGCTTTGGGACACACAAAGCAGTGTTGGTTTAGCCCTTGAGATAGAGAAGGATTTGCATTGTTCCCTTTGTTGCAGTTGGGAGGGGAGTGTGACTGACCGCACTTCTCCTTGTTCTGCACTAGCAGATAGAGGCTCTCAGTGGTACGGGAAGCATCTTCCTTTTAAATGTGAATCACTAGCCTAGATATCTGAGCAAGAAAAGGGCACAAGGAGGCATTCACTATATGCGGGATGCCTTCTCTTGCACACTTGGTGCCCTCAGATCCTTATGAAGTAACATTACTTGAGCTTTTAGGAATGGTCTATCTGTCAGAGTTTGGGGGTACCAGAGTTTTATCCCTTGCTGAGCACAAACACTACCCAAGTCTGTGAAGGGCCCAATCCTGCTACCATTGGAGTTTTCCTGAATTCTGCAAGCTGCTGAGTGCACCTCCTGTGAGCCGCAGAGTGGTCTTCTCAGTGAACCCATCAGGCGATTTGTCTCCTTCATTGCCTACTCTCACAGGGCTTTGAGGGCACTCAAATGCAGTCAGCACCTTGCAGGATTGGTCCGCAAGGTAATATATGAAGTTTTTTCTCTGGTAACTTGTGTGCATGAATTGAACTCATTTATTCCAGTTTGTTCTGAGGACAGATGCAGCATATACACATTTTCTATATTTATAAATATATATAGATATATATTTTTGTTCTCAGCTAGTTACCTCTTCTAAACTGCAATTTTCAGAGCAACCGGCATATATTTTTTATTCAACACGTAAAATAACTTTTTACAATAAGAGAATGAAAGCTGTTTTAAGCATGTGTTTTCTGTATTTTTATTATGCATTATCCAATTATATTGAGATGTATTTTCCTCTTTGCTCTGCTCTTTCAGTTGTTATCCTTTTTATCAGTTATGCTTTTCTAATGTTTTGTAAGGGAAAATAAATATGCAAAATTGCCAGATGCCTTTTTCTTTGCAGAAGAAGTATCACAAATGCTTTTTTATTACATTTTACCAATCCAATAAACTCCTTATAAATTTCATTTTTGTTGCTAGTGTGTGAAATTATTTTTTCAAGTTAAATGGTATTTACTTCCTCCCAGCTTCCACCTGCATTTATGCTTCAGAGCCTCCATATCTCTTTCTCATTTGGGTCCAAAATTTCACTGCAGCTTCTCAACGTACTTAATTCAAGAGCCTCTTTTACTGTTGGGTGAAGTAAGGCTGCTGGACATAAGTCACAAGAGAGGCTACCCCCACTGTACTGGCCATCCATGGATGAATTCTGTGTTGTTGTTCTTAAAAATGTGTTTATTTGGAGTAGAGAGCACTCCAGTCTTAATCCATGTGGTAATCTGCAGAGGTGGGTTATATGCGGAAGTCGCCCACAAGGAATCTCTAATTTGAGTTGTGACTGGGTGACAGCAGATCCAAGCAACTTGAATTGCTGCTGATTGGAGGAACATTATGTTATGGGGGGAGCAGAAAGAAGCATGTTTTGCATTCTCTTCTAGGAAGTTGTTTCTAGGCTGTCATTGCAGTAAATGATCAGGATTGTTCCTCGTCTGGTCCAATCTGCTCCAAATATACCGCTGATCACCATGCAGCCTGACCTTCCCCTCTCCAGTCAGAGAACCTGGCACTGCACTGGACCCTCACTGAATGCTTTCCGACTGCATCACTTCAAGTGATGGGGAATCCAGTGTATCCTGGTAAGCTTTTCCAGTGACCATTTCTTACCTGCTGAATATCTGCACCTTGCTTATAGACTCTGTTTATCTACCCTCTCTATCCCTGGACCTTTTTATAAAAGCCCTTTACTCTCAGAGATCTTCTCTTGCACAGAGCACTTCAAGGTGGGATTCATCTCTATGAACTCGAGCAGCCTGGAAGTCGTCTTTGTTGTCCAAGGTCAGTGGAGAAGTTCCGTTGTGTTTTCTGCAGGTGAGCATCTAAGACAGGATTGTTCTGTCCTTAAGGGTTGAATGAGATGAATACCATCCTCCATTCATATCAGCAAAGGTAGTTTTCTTGAAACTTTTTTTTTCACAGAGTTGTAGCAAAATCCCAAGACACACAATAACAACTAAACCCATTCGCTGTTTTTCAGTCCCAACAAAATCTTACCTAGCATCCCCTTGAAGAGATCCGCAAATGGAGGTCTCAAAACCTCCCTTGGCAGTTCATTCTATAGCGGTGTTGTCTTCAGCCTTGAACAGTCTTTCCTACTGTCCAGACTAAACATTCTTGGCTGCAAATTAGATCTCACACTTCCTTTCCACCTCCAGTGAACATGAAGGACTTATTTAGTAGGGTACGTATTGTCAGGGGATCCTTTGTTAGCCATGGAGGAGACATAAGCAGCAGCTTCACTCCCTGCTCCTCCTCCCCTACTCCAGAGGAAATTAGAAAGGGCTTGTGTTCTCCCTCAGGAAAGGACAAACTCTGCAGCTTGTTCCTACAGAACACAGGATTCTAAGAGCCTTTGTCTTGGCAGTAAAGAAGAGTGTGATGGTGTAGGCTTTCAAGTCCATTCAAACCACTATGTAGTTTTCCCAACTCAATATTATTACTTCCTAGCACGAGGTTCTTTTTCCTAAACTTGTTACAATGGAAAAGCTCCAGGGATATGTTGTCCACACACAAATCAAAATGCATTAGCAAGCGAGAGACCAGAAGTGAGGGTGAAGGGTGGGGGAGCTATTATTGTGATAGTTTGGCTCTGCTTTTCTTGCTATAAAAAGGCAATGGCCATCCTTTGAAGACAATGAAAGCCCTGGAAGTGAAGTGTAACTAAAACCCGAGTACCAAGGCTAACCCTACTGGGTGTTTACGGTGAGTTGGAAGTATAGACCATTTGGGAGCCCTGCAGGTTGCTCTGTTGGTGACATTCTTGGTCAAATGAAGCAACAGTCATACAGCTGCATCCTCTTGATGCATTGGCTGCCTCCAGCTGTTGCTACTGTAGATTTAACTACCTGGCTTTAAACAAAGGTGGGTCATGTATGTTGAAGATATCTAAGCTAACTTGCTCTATGACTTCCTCTGTGTCACAAATGGAGTTTTATTATTAACCAAGGATAACTTTTACTTTCTAGGAAATTTTGAGGAGATTTCAGGGGCTTTGGAATCTTCCTCTGGGGTTTTCAAAGCTGGGAATAAGACTTAAAAGCTAGGGAACCTGTCCACAGTGCTGGTCATAGCAGACCTCTTCTGGACAGGGTTCATCTCTTCCACCTCTAGTAGTTTAGGAAAGAAGAGTCCAATCCAAGCAAGCTGCAAGGCTCCCTCTGTGGTAGATAGACACTTCCAAATGACCATTTCTCCAACATCTCTTCGACACTCCTCATGGCAGTGTCAACTTTACAGGCCTTATGAGGAACGGCTGAGAGAGCTGGGGTTGTTTAGCCTGGAGAAGAGGAGGCTGAGGGGAGACCTCATTGCTCTCTACAACTACCTGAAAGGAGGTTATAGAGAGGAGGGAGCTGGCCTTTTCTCCCAAGTGACAGGGGACAGGACAAGAGGGAATGGTCTCATGCTCTGCCAGGGGAGATTTAGGCTGGACATTAAGAAAAGATTTTTCATGGAAAGGGTCATTGGGCACTGGCACAGGCTGGTCAGGGAGGGTGTTGGGTCACCTTCCCTGGAGGTGTTTAAGGCACAGGGTGGATGAGGTGCTGAGGGACATGGTTTAGTGTTTGATAGGAATGGTTGGACTCGATGATCCAATGGGTCTCTTCCAACCTGGTTATTCTATGATTCTATGAACTGTTTTCTAGGAATGCCTTTTTGGATGGGGCTGTTGGGAGAGCTGCTGCTGCTGTCAGTGTCATCTGTCACAACCTGCCAGAGTCATGTAAGACAAAGTGTCACTCTTCCTGTGACACAGAGGAGCTCCCTTCACCAGGGGGCTTTATTGGAGGAAGGCTGGGAGCTCTCGGCCTCTGATCTGCTGGACCAGATCCAGGCAATCTTGGCAACAGTGAGTCAAAGTGGAGGAAGTCAACACCTTTTGCCTGCTGAAACATTTTGGGGAGGGAGCCTTATTGATACTGAATCCATTTAAAATACTCAAGGTCAGTCCTAGAGTGGAGCAGAGACTTGGCAACTGCTTTTAAAGTGCTAACTGCACCTCTAATGTGGTGTCACCAGGAGATGCACATGACATTGTTGACCACAAGTTAAGAAAAAATAAATCAGCCAAAATCATTGCATGGCAGAATGGCCTGAATTTTTATCTTGCAATATTGTTGATGTTGGACTCAATCTGCCGTCTTAAAGTATAAATATAAAGACGCTGCTAAATCATCACTATTTCAGCAACTAATTAAGGGGTAATGCTCATGGTGCAGCAGTATATGAGGCAATAAACGGCTTTGACGGCTGATTAAACACTGGCACCAAGGCATTTAATTACAGCAAAAGCCAATTACTATGTGCATATTCCAACACCACGGACATTACTCCTGTTATATGACAGAACAAGGAAAGGCAATAAAACATGTTATAGAGACATATAGTACAGGACTCTCTAGCTTTGCCAAAACCTGCACCCGTCTCTCTCCACTAGCTCTAAGCTGGAGGATCTGTCTCCACAGGGAAGGCTCGAAACAAAGTCAAGGAGTAAAAATTCTTTGCAATTTATAGGACTCATTTGAGATCTAGAAACAGAGCCAAATATTGCGGATCATCCCTGTACTAAGGTGCCTTTGACCATTTGTAGAAAATAATATTGGCACACTCGGGTAACAGGTGCATTTAAAGCCTCACCTTAGTATATTTAGCATTGATGGGTGAGTCAGTGGCACCGATGGAAGACATTATGCGTGGCCTTTTCTTCCTTCAGTTATTGCATTGCAGAAAGCATAATCAGTTGCAAAACACTGCATACCATTCTTCAGCTAATTGATTTAATAGCTGGAGTCTGCTTTTCACAGGCTTTCAGCTCTTGCACCATACATTTGACTTAACCAGCTCAGCACCTCTTCAAATTAAGCCCTCACTCTCTTTAACCAGAAGTGAATTCTTCCTTTTGAAGGAGTTTCCTAGAGAAATTCTCTCTTAGAAAATCCTTGGCACGAAACCTTAGCCAGCCTTGGCATGCAAACCTGCCTCACGCTGGCATTAACAAGCCTCTTATTTAAATGTTGATGAGCTCTTTGCTGCCAGTTAGCAACGGGAAATGCAGTCTGTGTGTTAAACGAGAGCTGGGAATGACTTCCAAATACCAAAATGTTTGTTAAACTCTCGGCCCACCTCTTCCCTCCTTGGGGGAGGGAAGCTTCCCAGCAAATTGGCCCCATTTTGCACAGAAACTGCCAGGCAGGCTCAGACCAAGGATCCAGCTCATTCTGTGGCCCACGTGGGACTGGTGCCAGAAGCACAGCTTTGCCACTGGTGTGCTGGTCCTGACCCAAGGACCTTTTCCTGACCCCTGTTAATTAGGGCTAGTCTCACGCTTCGAAGGCAGACTTCCCCCACCATAATCTGCATCTGGGTTTCCTTGTTTGCTTTTAACCTTTACAGTTATATGGCAGTTTGGTGGCTGTTATCTGTACTGAGAGCTGATGAACTGCACCCCTCAAACCTTTCTTGGAGTTGTGTGGTTCTCCACGGTGTTTTATAGAAATGCCTTGCACGAGCTCATTGCAATAGTGTATGTATCGTTACATCTCTTAAGCTAGACAGGGATCCTCTAAAGTTCAGCCTGAGGCTGTGGGAGCAGCTTCTCCATCCCATGGAGACCAAATGCTCTGCTGCCTCTAAACCAGGAATATCTCACATGTGGTGGGGCTTTTCAGTCCTTCTGGAACTTTTCCCTTTATCAGCGAGTCCGAGGTAAATCAAAGGATGAGATTCAAATACTAAATGCCAGGCAAGGGAGTCTCCCTGTATCCTCATGTTACCTTTCCTGCCTTCTGAAATCAACATGTTCTCCAGCTGAGGAATGTGTGAATTCTTTTGGCTATCACTCACTTTTTGGATCAAACCCAACTCTGCATATATAAAATAGTCCATTTCCTTGGTGTCTGAATGAGCCAGAATGGCTTTCTCTGCTATAGATGGGACCTTTCAATCCTATTTATGGTACATTATATCAGCCTGAACTAGCATCTGTGAGGCCCTTAAACTGAACCACCATCAGATTTACAGCCACCGCAGAAGAGTCAGGAGGCTGGCTCCAGAGAGCTATGAGCAGTAACCATATTCTCTTGAAATATTTGCTTTCTCTGCAAAGCTGACCTGAGGAAGAATGTGTTTTGTTTGAAGATCTCTGTTTCTTCGTTTATTCAGAGAGCGTTTTCATTGACAGCTACTGTAAAGAGAGGAGCTTCAGAGCTGAAAGCCAAAGACAGGCTTCTTGTCATTGCAGAGCTGGTGACAGCTGCTCAGACAGGGAGCTTCCCATGATACGTCCACACATTTGCAAGGTAAAACATGGGGATTTTAGTTGTTCATCGTCATGGGATGAGCAAGAGAGTTCAACCAAGCACAATCCTCCACTCAAACCTCTGTCCAGAAGGCGATCGGGATCTTGACTGAAATTCAGCAGACAGAAGAGGAAAGGCATGCACTGACATTTTCAGTTTTTTATATCCGCTGCCTTGAAGAGCACTTGAAATACTTCAGCAAGGCTGCAACAGCAGGTTCAAAATGGGATGCACCAAAAATCTTCCCTAGGAGCCTACTCTTGGAACAATTCCAACCTGTTGGTCACCTGTGCTCTTACGCAGGACAGCCTCAGGGGAGTTATCCCACCTGCCATCGCCACTGGGAACAGCTGGGGGAATGGCTGTTTGTTGTCAGTTGTCCTGGAAAAGCACAGGAAGCCAACGGAGTCTGGGGCGGTTTTTGCCTGATGCTGTGCAGACATGGCTAGTGACAGCTCGTGCCTCAGATGCTCCCAGTCTAAGTAGGCAGGACACATGAAGAGCAGGCAGCTCTGCCAGCTCAAGCTGCCAGAGCCCTGTGTTTATGTGAAATTCTTGGCTTTCATTTAAAATAATAATAATCATAATAAAAAAAATCTGACCAGCTCAGTTGGAAATATGATCCCTAAAGAGCCAGAAACCACAAGGCCATTCAGAAAGGCCCATAATTCATACGTATATGCTTATAGCTCTTGATTTTTAAGACAAATCATGGTGTTCGGAGGCCCAACTAAAGACTTATGAATTCCTAGAGGCTGACAGTACCAAGTGGAGAAAGGGCAAAATTAGCACATGAGAAGAAAGAGAGTTGCCAAAGGTCTGATGGCAGGTCAGAGGGAGAGCCAGGACTCCTGTTTCCTTGCCCCATGTACTAGCCACATTGCCTGGCCTCATTTCCCGAAGGAAATTAAGAGTCCTTAAAGCAATCCTGGCTATTTTAGCCTTGCGTTTCCATCTTCCTTTTGATGCTCTTATTTTCAGCAACACACAGATCTTGCAGCATCCTGCTGCTCCCCATAGGAAACTATTCCATCACTGGGGCTCATGGCCATGTACAGTGTGCTGATGACAGCTGTGGGAGTTTGCAAATAGCTTAACATTTGCATGCCATGAATATGCAGCTCTGAGCATGGCCCACTTCTCCATGCAGCCAGCCTGTGCATGTTTGCCAGGGATAGCAGCACCCTGCGTGTGTCTAGATCCCAGGAGATAGCAGTTCCTGGTGCCTAGGGTGACATGTTTGTGTATGCCTGGCTGTTTATAATCACAAACACCTGGATAACAGGTTTTCTGTTCAGCACCCAGGGACAACTGGGCTTTGTTTTAATCACAGCAAAAAATCAGAGTCTTCCCAGTTGAGCTGTAATCATCCCTACCTGAGCCATATCCAGGATCTGATTTCTGCCTGTGAGCAGAGCACGGAAACCTCCCGGCATACAGCACAGTGCTGGCCAAGGGCAGATTTCTGCCAGCAGCTCCTCTTCCTGTCACACTGACTTTTAATTTCTGTTTACACCAGCACAATGTCAAACAGCGCAGCAGCAGCTCTGGCAAAAGGTGAGTCTGCTAGAATGGAGGTGTCGCTTCCTCTGTTGAGACCTGTCTAATAACACCAAGATGCTTTTCTAACTAATTAATTACAGGGTTTTGGCTGAGTCTCTTTAATGATTCCCATCTTCCTGCTGCTGCTCTGCAATCAGCATTACTTGCAGTGCTGTTCAGAGCAACAATGATGCCATCAGAGCAGACAGATGAGCAATATCGGTTGAGGGGAGGCGTTTTTTTAAGCCAGTCATGCGGTGAGCTGCCTGACTTTCTGCTCTCCAATGTGCTTTCCTAGAGAAGAGGATAAAGATATGGTAGGCAGGTAGTTCTAGCAGACCTTTAGTCCTGCCCAGAATTGCCGTCTTAAGGGAAAAGCTTGCACAGATTATAAATAGTTCCCACTTTCTCATTAATAAGGCAAAGGTCCTTAGAGTCCAGCTTGCTTGCACATCCAGTTGGCTTGGTGGATCAGAAAAAATTGAAGATGTAGTCTGGAAACCTTGTTCCTGGAGCTTTAATATCAAACCTGGCCCTAGATGGAAGGGTCTGGTCAAAGTCAGCACTCCAGCCCACCTATATTTATGCTGATAGCAAATAGTCACAGTCCATGGCCTCCCATGCTTGTGCAAATTAACACCTTGGCTCCAAGTACTTGCAGACTCAGTAGACCAAGACTACTGCCCAACTCCACTAGGCTAGGCCAGATTACGTTGTACTATAGCACAACTGTGTGTAGGGGTGATCTCCAGTTGTGATGCCTCATTAACTGTTGTTGCTACATACCGCCTGCTCCATTAATCAACTCTTCATATTTCAGTAAGAACCAGATGCCCTAGTCTCACCCAGAAGTGCCTTACTGCAATGGCGATGACATTCCTCACCTCGAAAATAAAATGATAATCAGAGTAGAAAATGAACAGCAGCAAGAGAAGGCAGCTGGGAGAGCAGCAAGGCAGCACCCTCAGGAAATCAGCTCCTGAATGCCTGTGGATCATTGCAGATCAAGACGTCTGGAAGAATTCAAAGACAGACCCCAGTCTCCTGTAAGGCCTGTTCCAGGAGTATGCACAAAGAAATATTATGGCATTTCTCTGAGACAGATTATGTGCAATGGAATAGGTACAGTAAAAAAAATTGGGTTGTTTTCCATAAAGTGATTGTTTATTTTTTTTTTCTTGATTTCAGAACTTCAAAATGTCTATGTAGGTAATCCCATTTCAATCCCTGTGTCATGAGCCAAACAGACGTGATGAAATGAAGTTTATTGAGCTCTATAATTAACAACTTGTCCCCTGAGCAGCAGAAGCGATGGAGCCTGTTTTCCTACGGATCTCTGCCATATGTGGATATGCTAAGGAGCACGTTCCCTCTCCAGCACTGTGCTTACAAAAGGCCTTATGGAGGTATTTCTCTCTGACAAAAACTTGCTGGAATCTGGTGTCTTTAAAACCTCTCCACCTCCTTCTTTCCGGTCTGGTTTGAGGGAGTGAAATTGGTGAGGAGTCCTGAAATTGTCAGAGGGTGGGAAAGATGGATGGTTAGGAAAAACTGGCAAACAGATGAAAACAGAATATCTGTAATAAGAAACCTCTTGGGGGGGAGGGGGCAGGGGGTATATCTGAAAGGAGATAAATTAAGGTTAGGGACCCGTTTTTCATGATTCCTTCCTGAAACCAAATAAATGACACACTGGTCTCCAGCACACCAACTCATTAGATGAACCGGCTGCACCTGGTACAGCTCTTCCAAAAATCTTCCTGCAGCCAAGCATCCAAACTGCTCCCAAGAACAGAAACTATCCTAAGAACATCTAGGACCAAGCAGAAGTTCAAATGCAAAATGCTGTGATCTTCCCCTCGGAGTAACTGAAAAATATTAGTAGTGCCTTTGTACTGGCTTGGTGTTGAATTTGCATCTAATGAGAAGGGGCCTTTTAATGAGCAAACAAATAAATAAATAGAGGAAACCTTGTCTTTGAGCTAATTTTAGCCACATCCATGCTGACAGCTGCTCTTCCCTGATATACCTCAGCCACATCCTGAGGGGCCAGAGGACTAAGCTCTGTTCATGTCACTGCAGCTAAGAAAAGGCCTTTGTTTGTTTTGTTTTTAGGGGACCGGTGATAGCTGCCTCTCCAGAGCCTCTCTTCATCCCAGTTTCTGTTGCAACACAGGTAGGAACAGGAAAAAGGAGTCATGGAATTTTTATGGGGTGGCCGTACAAGTGCCATGAGGGGTTGCACTTGCTGGGCACGGGGTACAGGCTGAGGTTTGCACTCAATGGCCTCTTCCCTAGCTGAAGAAGAAATGTTGCTAGCTGAAGAAGAAATCCCGGAGCAAAGAGATGTGAGCCCTGGAGTTATCCCAAACATCCAGCAAACAAGTCTGGCACTTGGGGTCACCTTCGGGGAGAGAGGCTCTGATGGACTGCAGATGTGCGAGAGAGAGCTCTGGGGAGGGGAGTGAGGCAGGACTTGCCTGTGTGAGTTTCATATTCTGCTGCCAGTGACTTGACAGATCTGGCCATACTTCTGGTGAGGTGAAGAGGAGTAGGGAAGGCTCCTTCTTCCTCTAGGCATACAGTATGCCAAAAAATGCGCCTTGAGTTGCTTTAGACCCTGGGCTAACTCTTTATAAAGTTTCTCCTTGCTTGACCTCACAAGACACTGTACAGATGCATAAATCTGAGAAGAGCACAGTAGGAAAAGTCCCAGCTCATGTCTGCTTGGAGAGAGAGTGAGACAAAGTGGCATAGATACTGCTCTTTGATCTTCACCTGTAGCTTTTTCTTTTCCTTTTTTTTTCCCCTGCTCAAATTAGAAACCCGGGACTTGTCTTGCTTAGATGATTGTTTCATTTCCTCGTCAAAAAGGTGATTACCCCTTTAGTTCTCATAATTACCTAATCAGCAAAAATCAAATCAATCAATGTTAATTTCAACCCTAATAAATATTCTCTGGTATTCTATACATTTATGTATATCTCATCCTAATTGAAAGGAAAACATGATTTCACAAGTCAGGGCAACTTGCTCAGCGTCAGGTTCAGCTGTGTGCCACAGATCCTGTGAATGCACTGAGAGGGGACAGCATGCGACAGAGGGAAGCTGAACAAATGCACCTGGAAACTGGCATGGGAAAGGCCAACACATAATAAAAGGTCAACTTGCCCATACCATGCCACAAGATGGGACCAGCTGGACCCAAATAAGCCCAGAGAGAATTTTGCCTCTGTCCTTGAAGGCATTTGAGGCTACAGATTCCATAGGCTTCCTAGACAATCTTTTCAGAGATTAACTGTGCTTATTAGTTGAGACATTTTGAGATAGTGCCAAAGATAAACCTTCCTTGATGGACTTCAAGCTTACGGTTTCCTGCCCTGTGCATAATAAACATGATTCATGCATAATAAACTGGATTCAACATGGGTTACTGCTTCCTCTGACGGGTGGATGTGGTAGTGATGTTAAACAGCAAGAAATTGAGCCTGAACTGGCAGTAGTTGTTTCATGTGAGTTGTTTCTATGATTTGGTAAATTCAGGAGCCAGTTGATATGGGAGTGAAGCCTTTGCTAGTCTCTTAAAACTGCAAAATAGCTCAGCTTTTGGGATGAGCTTCCCCACTCAGGACAAGTCATGTGGTCAACACAGCTGGTGCTCACCTGGCTTGACCCGCTCCTTAAATAGGGCTGGAACATTTCTCCATCTCTATACATGTTGGCTTTGATGCTTGTTCACTGTCACAGTTTCTACTCCAGCATGGATCTGTGGGCAAAGTAATAGGTAGGAAAAGGCAGTATGAACTTAGTAGTAATCTACCTGCTATTATTCACCCTGATAATGGGGCAAATGCTTCTTTTGGCATTGGTAATAGCTGCAATATTTAAATTGTAATTGTCCCAGCCTAAGTCTTCTCAGCATTGTACCAGATGCTGAGGTGCCTCTGGCAATTGTTTCCCATTTGCACACCCCCATCACCTGTGCCCTCCCTGCTGACTGTAAGTTGTTCCACTTGCAGACGGTCCTGCTGGGCAACAAATTGCAGGCACTTTGGGGCGGGACTCCAATTTCACACTGGGTTTATGCACCATCTAGTACAGTGTGCTGTGGCTCACGTTCATCTCCATAGCAGAGCATCTGCTGTGGAATGATATGAGCCAGACAAAGAGGATAAGGCTGACTTTGATGGAAAACTGAGACTCTATGTATGCTTCCACCCAGCTCCTCTTGTAAGGGTACTCCTAGGGAGGAACTGCTCCTTCATTCCTTCAACCTGTGCTCTCCTCCCAGCTGTCACATATCACAGGACTGTGCCTGGACCTTTTCATCCTTTGGAGGAGGCTAACATGTGGCTTAGAAGTCAGGAGGGTTGCATGATTGTGGTTAGCCTAGGCTTATGGTTTAGAGGACGTTTTGGCCCCTGATGACTCTCTCTGTGGGGCTGGCCTTGAGGAGAGATGCTTAGCAGTGAAATAACACAGTGCCAGATTTTCAGATGTTGGCATTTACTGTGGATTTTGAGGAAGTTCCTCTCCACAAAGACATGCTTTTTTTCCAGGATTTTGCCAAGCAATCCTTGGTACAGGTAAACCTGACTCATCTATTTCTCAGGCTGCAGGTGGTGAAAAGTCCTTCTCAAGCCATGTCTAGCAAATACAGTGAGCAATTGTGGCCTCCTGACACCCAACTGCCGTGCACTAGACAGAGCTGAGCAAGAGGCAGTTTTGTACTCTCTTTCTCATCTTTCAAGGAAATAATTCCTGAAGAGGAAGAAGGGACGGCTCTGCTCCGGGAAGATAAGCAGTCCCGTTGAGCCAGACCTCTCATGTTTCTTCTGCTCCTGGTTTATGAGACAGCATCCTGAGGGACGGTGCAAAGGGGGCTGTCAAGCGCATGGGAGCAGGATGAGACCCCCAAGGTGCTGCCAGGGAACTTGGATCCCATTGAGTCACCCTTGAACAGTGTAGATCTGCCCAGTGCAGGCACTGGCTGCACTCCAGTGATGAGGACTAGCCCTTTCTCTGAGCCATGAGCACAGAACTGCTCTTGCCATGCCATAGAGAGAAGAGCTTGGAGCAATTCTGGGCAAGCTGCATGGCATGGGCCTGACCACAGGGTATCTTAGGTCCTGGGGAAGTGTTTGACATCTTGTATGTGGCAACTTGTTCCCTTGAACTCCTCAGGACTCCTGCTTTGCTCAGTGGAATCTCACCCACTGCTCCTGACGCTGTCCATGCACACCTCGGTCAGAAGTGGCTCACAGGGCTCATTTCCCAGCATGCCTCCCTGCAAGGCAGCTGTGCTAGTATGCTCAGTTGAGATTGTGCTGGAGAGAACCCCATCTCCTGGTGCCCTACAACAGCAGTCTGAAGCCCTGGAGAGGCCAGGCTGGAGCAGGAGAGGCAACGGGAGCAGGCAGATACAGCAGGAGCAGGACAGACAGGGGCATGGGCTGGGATTAGGACAATGATGCATTAGCATGGATATGTTAAGAGGAGAGGGGGAAAAATGGGACTGAGTAAGCTGCTACAGAAGTACAAGGCTTGAGCAGAGGAGCTCAAGGCTGGGATGTCTGTGAGGGATATGAGTTGACACAGCTGTAGGAGGGTTAGAGGAAAGGAAAAGCCAGGCCTGGCAAGGGTCAGAGCTGAGAAATGGCATGACTATATTGCAGAGGGTACAGCTGAAGTGGAGAAAGGCCTGTGGGATATCATAACAGCATGCACCCCAGGGCAGGATGAAGCTGCGGGCCTGGCTAGAACGTTCCCAGAGCAGCTGTGAACAAGGCCCAGAGCTGAACTAGCAAGAGATACTGCACCTAAGTAGGATGGGAAATCTGTAATGGAAATGCCATTCTGGGACAGTGGGGTTGCAAGGGCTCCACTCAGTTCAGGACCTCAAACACTGGCAAAATGTGACACCTAGAAAGGAACTTGTTTTTTATCAGAAATATGGCACAGGATGCCTGGGAGGGGAGGTTTGCAAGAGCCAAAGGTGTCCCAGTGTGTGTGATCTTACAGAGCTGCAGGGGAAGACCCCAGCATGGCTTGAGAGAGGACACCAGACTGTTCACTGGGCCAAGACTTGTGTTCATTGGTGGAGTGTATATTGGCCCCTAGCAATGACAGGCACCTGCTGCTAATAGGTTTGGTAGCTCAGCTGCTCTGCAAACAGCACATTCAACCCCTGCCAACAGAGTCTTCCCTAAGGTCTGACTTTCCTCCTTTTACTTTACAAGTGGCTGGATCTGAGGCAGCCAAGCTCACCAAGCAGAGAGCATCTAAGTAACATTTTCTTCCCTGAGTGTAAAAGGAGAAATAAAAGACCATGCAGGAGCTTCTTCCTCTGCTCTGCCCTCCCCATTTTCCTGGCTAAATCCCTGTTCCTCTTGAGATATTGGACTCTCATTAAGAAAAGCAGCCCTGGCTCCAGAGCAGCATTTGTCCTGGGCGCAAGGGCATCAGAAGCAGAAGCTAGACTGTCAGCGAAGCTGGGAAGCACAGGCCTGCACAATCCCTAGGGGGGAATTATTTGCTGATTGCATCTGTTTCCCAGAAGCATCACTCCAATTTATCCTGGGATTCACGTTTTTATCCAGCAAATATGCACCTTGGGAGAGTCGTTTCCATCTCAGATGTTATATTTAGAAACGGTGCTTCCCTTTCTGCCTGCCCCCTTACCAATAGCTCCTGTATCTCCCCTCCAGCCCCCACCCTCACCTCCAGCTCTCCCTCTTTGTCGCATTACATAGTAATCTGAGCTGCATTGGCTGAGCTCCAGGGAACAGAATGTACTTGGCAGGGAGACGGGTCTTGATGTCTGCAAAATGTCGGGAAATGCAGCCAAGAGCTGCTAACTGGGTCATTAACCTCTAGAAGAAGAGCAAGTTGTGGAGCTGTGCTCTGTCTCCCTTCATCTCGCCAATAAAAACGTCCCAGCAATGAGTGAGGGAAGAAGAGGTTTACAGCTTTAAGTCCTAAGCAGTCAATGCAGCCACCCCTCCCTGACAGCCCCTTCTCCTTACCCTCTTCCCCAGCGCAGTATTAATGCTTATAAGTGTCCTTTTAAAAACCCAGCGATCCCCAAGGAGCTGTCCCTCAGTGCTTGTAAAGAGACTACTGGAGCAGACCAGTCACTCCCAGCAGCATGCTGTTCCTGCCTTGGTGGTGACAGGGGCTCAATGGAAGGGCCTTTTTTTTTTTTCTTTGCTGGATTGCAGCCCCCTGGAACCTTTATGCAAGCTGGAACCGCATGCTGCTTTTGCCCCATGGACCTGTGTAACCCTCTTCGCCATTCCCAGCATAGCTGTGTACGATGTTCCTGGCTACTCTATCTCCATGAGTTGCTTTCCTGCATGGAGACTCTGGAGCTCAGCAGAGCTGGCTGGTTCCCCCTCCATGGGATGGGGTGCGGTGCTGCAAAACAGCAGCCAATGGGCCAAGCCGGGACCTCAGTTCAAATGGTGTAGCCCATGTCACTTGGTGCAACCTGAAATACAGCAAACCTGTTTGCTGACAGCAGTGAAGGCTCTGCAGGCTGCAGGGGTTGTTCCCTCAGAACTGAGGGGTCTGGCTAAAGGTAGGGGGAGGGTGCTCTATTTCCAAAAATCCCCATCCCCCAAAACTCTCTATGGCTGTTCAGTGGGGGGATCACAGGATGGATGTTAATCGGGTGGATGGGAAAGGGGAAGAAAGGTGGCACGTTGCTGGGCTCCTTCACCAGAAGTGCTCCATTTTCAATCCCTCTCCTCCTCTGGAGGCAATCAAGCTTTAGAAGCTGCTCGGCTGGGCTGGTCAAGGACCCTACTGCTTACTTCTGTGTCTGGTGCCTTTCTGTAGGGACTCCAATGAGTTTTTCCACCCAAACACTCATGTCATAGAATCATAGAATCACTAGTTTGGAAAGCACCCACCGGATCATCGAGTCCGACCATTCCCATCAATCACTAACCATGTCCCTCATCACCTCATCCACCCGTCCCTTAAACACCTCCAGGGATGGTGACTCAACCCCCTCCCTGAGCAGCCTGTGCCAGTGCCCAGTGACCCTTTCCGTGAAATATTTTTTCCTGATGTTCCTTTGCTCTTGGTTCGTTCCCCATTTTAGCACAAGCCACGGCACTTCTGAGACAGGGAGAAGCGGGGTGAGGGGCAAGCTGGGTCTCTCCAAGTCAAAGGTAAGCACTACATCTGGCTTTTAGGACCTTTGGGGCAATTCTCTCCTCTACCACGGCCAGTCCACGCCACACCGACTCCCGGCGGCGATGCCCCGAGAAGGGGAGCCTGGACTCAAGGTAATCGCGGTGTAGGACGCGGTGTTCCAGCATCGCCCCCAACCCCGCGCCCGCCTCGGCCTTTCAGGGCCGCCTCAGCCTCTCGTGGCCGCCTCAGCCCCCGCCTCCCGCCTCAATCCTTCTCCCCGAGCGCCCTCTGCCGGCCCCACTGCCGGTAAATATATCCCGTACATGATTCTTGCCTTGCTTTAGCTTAAAAGCTGTTGTAAAGGCGGGGAATGTTAATTTCTTCCTTAGCAAACACACAGATTAACACCTTCTCTCTTAGCCAGCAGGGATAACTTTGTCACCTGCACAAGGTTTTCAATTAATACAACCTCCCTTGCTCCAACACAGAAAGATCCCCTTACCCCTCACTGTCAGTGGCAGTAAATCCGTGCTATAAATCAAGCCACCGATACTGAAAATGCTGTCAAATAAAATTCCGAGGCTCGTTTTGGGGTTTTAGAAAGGAAGCATCCTTTATCAGGCCTGAGCAACACGAGGGAGTGATCTCCATCCATCACGTGCAACGAGACAAAAGCTGGTTACAGAATACATTTTCCCACTTACATGCATATGTATAATTTTTCCCAGAAATCTTATGCATATTCTATTACTTTCCAAGGTCTAATTTTAATGTTACTATGAACTTCACAACAGTCAAAACTCTTAGTAATTTGGAGCTGGCTTCAGCTCTCTGCTTGACCTTGCCTTTGAGATAGGAAGAAGCTCCAAACACAGGTGATCACAGAAGCACTTAGACCTCAGACAAGATATTAGCATCTTCAGAGAATGAACAGTGTCTGGAAAAAAACACTATTTTAAAGAAAATATGCTATCAGAGGGGCATTCTGTCTCACTTCCAAAGAACACAATTAGTTAGATGAAACTTAACTCTGCTTTAGATTAAATCACAAATATTACACTTTTTTTTGGTAATAGTAACTATTTCTTCTATCAACCCATTCATTCCCTCTTCCCCTTTCCCACCCCACGCTGTAATTGCCAAAGCACAAACTAGCCCAGTTCCTCCTGCCTTCCCCAAACACTTCCTTACATTCGCTGCATGCCTTGAAGACTGCAGAGCAAATGCCCCAAATCGAGAAGCTTCTGCTAGGCTCTGTCACGCCTGTGCTCACCCTGGAGATGCTCAGCACCTCTGCTTAAAAAAACTTATACAAGCAATCAGTAGAGAGCCAATATCACTCTGACTTATAAGCAGCTGTAGGAACATGGGCCAGGCAAAGCCAGCTGCTTATAAGTCAGAGTGATATTGGCTCTCTACTGATTGCTTGTATAAGTTTTTTTAAGAATAAAAGTTATCTCTAAGGGACGAGCTGAGTGAAGACACCTTTGAAATCACTGGCCCAGACAAAGAAGCAGCCAGTGACATCCAAGCCCCCATGCCTATGGCAGCAGCCACAGTGACACTGTCCTTTCAGCAGCATTTTGCTCGGAGGAAATGAAAGCATCGGAAAAGGAAACGAGGCTGAAAAGGCTCAGATCCCCAGTGAGTGGGCCTTTGTTTTCCCATTGTGCTAGCCCAGCTGAGCCTGTGTTGGAGCAGAGCCCTCCTGCAGCTGGGCCCAAAAACAGCAGCCAAAGAGAAACCCTGGCAACCATCTGTGGCAAGAGGAGGAGGGATGTGCAGAGGCTGAAGCACTCATCCATGCTGGGAAGGAGAGGTGAAGGACTGGTTGTACCCACAGCCCACCTCTGCAGCCCCACAAGGTCAGGGCAGCTGCCCACCTTAGGACAATGGGAGTGTCTTACCTGCCCTGAGCAAAAATCACAGAGAAGGAGCCTGTGGAGATAGGTCAGAGGAAGTGGAGGTCTTGGAGAGTGGGACAACAGCTTTCAGTTGGTCTTGGAACACTGCAGCACTGGCCAAGGATACTGAGGGACATGCTTTTGAGCTGATCTCCCAGGCCACATCACAGCTGTGTGCCATGACCACCCCCTCCATCATCAGCCAGCCCAGAAATACCATAGGCTGTGCTTGTGCTTCTTGGCATGCAGTGAGAGCCTGTTTCTAGCCATCCAGAGGAATGCCGAGACCAAAAGTGGCTTTTGAAAAACACCATGGAATGTTGGTGATGTGGAGGTGGTAGGGTATCTCACAATACCTCTGGCAAAAATCTTGCTCTAATGGCAAGCCCCAAACAACTAGGCATGAGCAAGTATCCTGCAGAGCCCAGCACTGCCAGTGACCTCTGCTGATGGTGTCAGCATGGGGAAAGAATTGCCTTCTCTTTCCTTAAGCAAAGTGTTAAACTCAGCTCTCCTTACCCTCCTTGCCCTGTTGAGGGAATGGTCTGTGAATCAGCCCTGGTCCCACCTCCATTACAAGCTGAAGGACTGTGCATAACTTCCAGCATCAACTAACACTCCGGGAACAGGAGACATGAGGGTAGACGCCAACCTTGCCATGATTTGCCCTAAAATGTCCAGGTAGCTCTTGAAGGGAGGTTGCTAGTCAGTGGATGAGCAATCAGTGCTGAATCCGTGGGGCTGGACAAGAGAGGGAACAGCAGACCTGGAAGATATGCTCTTTTTCTCCCACTCTGTCACCAATAAACATGTAGCAAGAAATACTTTGGAGGTAGCAAGGAATCCTTATGGCTTTTCCTGCCTTCCTTGAGCAGAACAGGTCCACTGGAACAGTTAAGGTGGTCTTCTCAAACTGAAGATGATGGTGACCTCAGCAGCCAACAGAACCTCCTCAGGTATCCAAGTTTCTCTCAGCCATGTCAGCAAACCAGGGGTGGCAGAAATCTTTTCCTCTCGTTTGGATGAAACTGGAGAACAATACCTTGGGGACAGTGACTTGTAATAACCCTGTGAAGAGGGTGTTGGTTGGCCTAGCTCTGAGGAACATGATGTGACTTAAATAAATCAAAGAGACACAGATTTCATGATGACTTCTTTCCCAGACTGAGGTTTTGTCTCCCCTGAATTTGTACCTTGAGAAGACTGATGTAGCCTGCTGCTGAGTGAGGTTACCACAGCCGCTAGTGACTTTAAGAGCAAAATCATTTTGCTGGTGTCATTGCAGCATCATGCAATTGTTGGACTGAGTAAGGGTCCATGGGCTTACTGCTAAAGTTTTTAAGTCTTTTAACACTTACTGGCTTTTTAAAGCCCTTCTTCCTGGATTTATGTTATTGCATGAATGTTTTCTGTTTATTTTTGAAGAAAAGTCTTCTAGACTGCATAATTACTGAGGAAAAAAAAAAATAACTTTATCCTTAAAGGTTTCCTAAAGTAAATAAATTAAAAGAATCAACTCTTGAAAATTTCTCTTTATGCTAAAGATAGGAGAAAGTGATGGCTCGGAGCCTCTGAGCCTCCTGGAGTTAAACATTGCTTCTGCTTCCTGAAATGTCTCTTTTTTTTATTTCTAAAGGACTTGCATGTGTTTTCTCCAGCTGATTAATGATCTACATTGTTTTAATCATGCACAACCTGGGATTATCAGCAGTGTTTTACATTTCAAACCAACTATTGCCAAGACTTCCTTGGCTCGAGGAAGCTGCTCTTCCTCAGTGAAGCTTGAGGCTATTCCTAGAGAAGGTGTCAGAGCTATTCGTGTTTGTTACCCCTATTCATCAGCCTCTGGGATGAAGTGTTAATGCCGTCTCTAGTGCTGCCTTTTCTGGCTCATTTGCTTTTTTTTTTTTTAATGCTCTCAAAACACTATGGCAAGTTATCATCTTTGTATGAGTCAGTGCTGAACCAGTTGTAGTGAAGTGTCAGATTTTATCCAAAGAAGGAGCTGCAGTTCAGCACCGGGTAAAGCATTTATTGGATATACATGAATATCTAGACAGCAATATTCAGACATCCATGGCTAGCCAGGATGTCTCTGCTTGTCCAGGGACCACTTGGATCTTCCAGGCAACCGCTTCCTTTGCAAAGTGTTGCTCCTTCTACGAGTGAAAAAAAGCGCATATATATATCTATATATGTGGGGACTAAACCACGCAACAATTTCTAATCACTAATGAGAGGAAGTGGTCCGTTGGATTTGTAAAAAAGAAAGGTCGAACTGTTGAATCCTGACGAAGAAAAAAATGGTTGGTTGCAACAGCAATTCACCCATCTGATGGAAAAACATGGAGAAAGACCCATGTTTCCTGCAGCACAGTTACTGCACAGCAAAGCGGGTCATATATTAAAATTGTGAGACTGTTTAAGCACCCTGTAATTAACTGCTGTCTATTTAACCAGACAACTAAAGCAAGTTAATTCAGTGTCAGTTAGGAAAATTATTAAGTGTCTGTATTTTTTTAACAATTTACTGGTCCATCATTAACTACTCCTAGATTATCTTGTCAAATTGATAATTAAATGCCTCAAAAATTCATTACAGACTCAATATATTAATATGAATATAATTAAGTAATGTTTGCTTATGTGATCTGCAGTTTATTACCTGCATGCTGATTTATCTCCAAGGCATTTACTAAACCTTAGCTGTAGACCATTCAGAATCAATACAGGCCCAGGAGTCAATAAGTGTCCTATTAAATACAAACGAGCTCTTTAATTGGGAGAATGGGGTGAAGTTGTCTTCAGGAGCTTGAGTGAGTTTGATGAGAGGAGTGAGATCTTGCTAACACTGACTGAAGAATTTGCAGTTGCTGGTTTATGGCTGGGTGAGAATGCCTCCCTGAAGCACAGGTTTTTGGTCTAATTTTGTTGACTGACTGGTTTGGGTTCTGTGGTCTGTTATAAACTGTCTGAATTGCTCTTAATGTGGTAGTCGGGCAGTGCGATGATGAATCAGAGGCCCAGCTTCGTGTAAAAAGCCAGAGTTAACTCCTTTTGTCCTGCACAAGGAAGAGAGTCTAATGATTTCCTTATATTTGTAACCTTTGCCCTTGGCATGTCATTTGGCTTTTTCAGAGAACTTAAAAAGTTGCTTTATTAACTAGACTGAATAATGGGAGATCTCAAGTTTTTAAGTTATTAGGGAAAAACAAAAGCTTCTTCTGCTCTGAATAACTGTGAGGATGGGACAAAACAAGATCTGAGATCAGTGCTGCTGAAATTCAGAGATGCCCCGTGCCTAGGTGTATTTAAAGACATAAGCTTGCAATTAAGGTATGTTTGCACTGACTACTACCTCTTAGGATAAACTGGGTTGCAGATAACCTACTAATTAAGATAAATCTGTGGAGGGGCAATAACCACTCTCCCTTTGCAGTTGTGGGAGCCCAGTGGTGTTACGGTGTTGGGGACTGGCTGTGGTTATAGATGCTATAGCCATACCCAGCTGCAGAGCTTGTGTTCTTGATGGGTCTGCAGGCTAGAGCTCCATGTATGGTCGTGTAGCTTTCTTGGTAATTTTAAAGACTAGGGTGTTCTTATTAAGATGGATTTGAGTTTGTGCGCGCATATATATATCTATATATATATATTTATATATATATTTGAAATGTGGAACTTAAAAATAAATAGTAGCCTGGCTGAATTATTCCAAATCACAGCGTCATAAAGCCCATAAAGTAGGCAGTTATATTTAAGGGTAATTTTAAAAGGTTAAAGTTAAAATAACATCATTGTAGTGATACTCTCAGGGACTTGAACTTCCCTCTGCTCTTCAGCGATGTTATAAAATAGGCATATTGACATACAGAAGATATTTCCATGTTCTTTGGCCCCAGTAAGGTTAAATTAATTTTTTACATGGCGTATCAACAATTTTGTTAGCTTTTTTTCCATTGTGGCATTATCACAAGCCTGGGGAGTGACTATGCTATTGTTTTTCTGCCCTGCTTTGAGCTGTGGTACTATTTCTGAGGGGAGACAGGAGGAAAGAAGCTGATGATGTATCTGAAAGTTCCCCCTCGCCAATGTCAAAACAATGTTAGTCACAAACAGCCTACAAAGGAATATGGGAATACAGACTCAAGATAGGTCTTGACATGAAAGTATTTTACTTGCATGTCTGGGATTTAACTTTTTTTCTCTAACTTTAGGCCAATTTAATTTTATATTTCACACTTCAATGTGTTTGGACTAATTTTTTTTTTTTTCAAAATTAGTATTCTGCTGTTTGAATTATATGAAAAGCTGGCCAGATCCAAACTGAGCATTCCTGGGGGAGAGTTCCCAGCAAGCGTGCTTGTGTGTGTGTGTGCAGCCTTTGGTGTCTGCCAGCCTCCTCCATAAAGTGATTATAGTGCTTCAAAAACAACAACAGCAAAAAGGAGGGTGAATTCTGCTCTGAAACACTTGTGCAATTCCAGGGAAGTCTGTTGGCTGTCAGAGTGGAGCTGAGGGCAAAATTTGAGTTGGTATCTACAGGACGTTTTTCCATGTATTCTGCGTATGCATCGTCCTTCCCGTTATCCTGACATAGAACCTCATAGGTTCTGACCAGGAATTCAAAACTGTTATAAAATTTACATGTGCTTGTGTATTAATACCCCCATTAAAAATGGGGACTTTGGTTAGGAAATATTTTTCTGCTTCATCCGTCTCTGAGCTTTACTGGAATTAAAGCTGAACCAAACTTTTCTGAAAACTCTGAAATGCTTCAGTAACCTCTGTTTGTTTTCCTCATGCCTCTGTACTTGGCTTCTGGCAAGGACTGAAAGCAGCACTGAGTCACTCAGTAAAGAAGTCTATTTTGACAGCATCCTCCTGGCCTAAGCGGGAAGGTCTTAAAGTCTGAAGACATCGAGAGCTCTTGATCTCGCATGGTTAAAGCCCAGATGGGCAAACCCTAAGGGCCTTGGGTAGGTGTTGAAGTTTCTTAGACCATGCAAAACTGGCAGTATGGAGAACTTCATCTGTCACTGGAACTAGCTGAAAAGGTGGTAACAGCTGAAATCCTTAATCATATAGTAATTTTTAGAAAGTAAAATTCTTTGATGCTTTTCTATTCTCTTATGTGACTATTTAAAAATAAAAGAGGAGGTGTGAGGAGAAAAATCTCCATTTTACTTACCAGATCTGCAGCCTCTGTGTGTTCCAAGTCATAGCTGCTGGCTGCAAAAATGTTGGCAAGGTTTTTAATTTGCTTTCTATCCTCATTAGTACAGTAAGAGGGACACAACAAAAAGAGGGAAAGAGATAGGATTGTGCAAGTGTCAACAAGACAATAAATTGGACCATTGGTTTTCCTCACTGGAGATAATAGTCAGCAAAGAAGAGCCCAGTTTTAGTCTCGGGTCCCAGTAGAAGTTCTGCAAGGTTGAAATTGATAATGGGAAGTAAGGAGCTGGAGGGGGGACTAGTCATTCCTCAGTAAAAGAGGTATCTATTTATCAGCATTTGATGTGCAGTCTAAAAGACAGCTGTGTACCTCTGTACATCATCACATTAGCATTTTCTTACACAAAAAAGGTGAGGCTGATTCCTCCACAAACTTTAGATTTGGCAAATAGCTATTTCCCTCTGGTGGTTGTGTGCATCACCTTGCAAAGGAGGTCACAGAGGAGGTCACCCCGTGTGAATTCATCCACCTTCTTTCATCTTTCAACATGAAGAAGATACAAATAAGTGAAAGTTGAGAAAGGGGAAGAGTTTGGTCTCTTTTAATATTTGCTAGCTGTATACTTGCAGTGAAAAAGTCAGTGCTTATTGATGCTTCCAACTTGGTGGGATGTCGCGCACAGCACTCCTCACCCCCTCCACAGAAGAGGAAATTGCTAATAGCTGTTTGTTGCTGGACCTAGCTCATTCGAGGTCTCTAAACTGTTATAAAATATATCAAGGCGAAGAAAGGTCCCCTTTCATGTCAGTTGCATGCTAAACACTGCTCTGCTTCCTGCACTCAAACATTATCTGTTGCTTCTCTGCACGAGTAAGCTGACTTTGAGTTCTCGCACTGAAGTAGTTGTGTTTTAGTTCTGAGTACAGCACTTCGTAACATGTGAACGACCATGTGCTCTACAGCCAAAAGTCTCCAATAGAGTTTATTTTAAAGTAGTTCCCGTCTTTGTGTTTATAGATGGCATTGGGTACCATCTGGGAAAAACTGTTCTTTGTTAAATGCCCCTTTATTCCCCTTGGGACATGTATTTAAAGGAAGAGATGCTGAAAGACACAGTGAGGACTGTAAAAGCAGCTTGAAGTAGAGATGTAGGAGGAAAAGTACTCGAGCTGTTTTTCTGCTTTTGCAATTGAAAGAAAATTCCTGATATAGCAAATTCTAAATGGCACAAGAAATTCTGCTGTCTACTTCAACGTGGCACTATTAGGCCAGCAACAGGGGGAGCAGCTGCTTAGCCATTGTATAATTGACATCGCGGATAACGACCTTGGATTCATAATTAAGGTTCATGAAGATCAGGAGGGAAAAAAAAAGAATGAAAAAGAAAAACCCTACCCATAAAAAGGTCACAAACAACTGTATGAGTGAGCGCATCGGAACGCAACAAAGGCTGAAGAAAGCCTGCCTGTCCCAGGGCCCCACAGGGGGTGAGATGTGGGCGCTTGCACTGGGACAGGTTCCAGCTTTCTCTTGGTGATACTGAGCAGTTGACCAGAAGTGCTGACATTTTAGGAGAAGGCCAGAGAAGTTTAGATTAGAACACAGGGCTGTAAAAAAAANACAAACAACTGTATGAGTGAGCGCATCGGAACGCAACAAAGGCTGAAGAAAGCCTGCCTGTCCCAGGGCCCCACAGGGGGTGAGATGTGGGCGCTTGCACTGGGACAGGTTCCAGCTTTCTCTTGGTGATACTGAGCAGTTGACCAGAAGTGCTGACATTTTAGGAGAAGGCCAGAGAAGTTTAGATTAGAACACAGGG
>WAAB01008295.1:156907-197442 GCA_013389865.1 Piaya cayana
AAAAAAAAAGTACTTTTTTTTTCCCTGGGAATGAATGAGCGGGTTCACGCCAGTAACACTGAATCTACAGCAAGGCATACTTGCCTGCTGCCTCCAGAAATAATTATGCTTAAGAAGAACATTCTGGCATGCATTGCATGTGGATACCTCCTTTATCATACATATTTGAGAGCTCAGACTTTGGTTGCCACCTGAAATTGGGCACTGTGGTTTTCTTTTCCCACTTAGTGGGTTGTTTGGTTCTGATCCTTCATCTTTTCCTGAGGCTCTTCTGAGCCCCATGTAGCCATTGCCCATTTCTCTTTCTAGTAAAAGTATATTTTGGGAAGTTTCATAATTGCATGTCTATATGGTGAGGTTTGGCACAAAAAACCTGATGTGAGGTTGGCTTGTTTTTCTTCCCTTTAACTTAGAATGTTTAAGTTGGGTTCCTCCACAGATTCAAAAACCGTGTTCTGCTGGGTCACACTGGAGCTTTGAATCACAACTTTTGTCAAATGGGTGAGAAAAATGCATTGAGCTTTCTGCTGCAAGTTGTCTTTACAGAAAATCCCACAGTGTTCCTGTGTGTAGAATTGGCCATGCAGTTTGCATTGAATTTGTCTTGAGCTGCAAATAGCCACAAACCTCTAGATGGATGCGGCAGTGCTTGGAGTGTGTAGTACTCATGTGCTCTGGATTTCAGTTGGATTGTACTCTATTTGGGCTGAGGACCCACTGGCCATTGGAGGGGGGTGGAAGAGGGAGAGGGAAGGCGACAATGACTCCAATTTCCTTTACAAAATAATGTCTGAGTGCTTGGGAAATGCCAGTCATGTTTTGGCAGCTACAGAATTCTGCTGTGTAAGAAATGTAAAGCTGGATGAGCACCATTTTCTTCTAGAGGAGTTTGTGTTGCGTTTTGGAGGGAGTTATATGCCTATTTTACTGTGGGGCAGGAGGTCTGTACCTATTCCTTTCAGAGCTGCCTTGAAATCCCATTAAATGGCTGCTTTCATGAGGCTGGTTCTTAATCAGGCAGCCTCTGATACCTTAAAAAAGATGGATCCTGTCAAGCTAAACTTGGGATTACTTGTGGTAAAATTAAAAATAAGGTCAATAAAGATACCTGTGGCTTGAGCCTCATGAAAAATATTTGTCTTGGTACTTCTAACACTTAAACTAGAATGATTCAAAATCAATGTGGCAGAGTAAAAGGATTAAACGTTGTCTTGGAAGCGCAGCCCAAAATGTCGTTGTAAACAGGAAATCAAGACTGAGTGGGAGTATTTCTCGTGGGGTCCCAGAGATTGCATTAGGGCCCAAATAACCAACTGCTTTAAGAGCTGCCAAGCAGCGCACAGCGAGTCAGTGGTTGGTGTAGCACGTGGCACAAAGCCTGGTCAGAGACACATGGAAACCTGGGCACTCTGTGAGCTGGATAGGTGAAACTCTGTGCTCTTTGGAGTCACCCAGCATCCAGGTGGGAAAGGTCTGGCTACAGCCAGCTTTCTTCTGCTGGAGCCATTTGCACATAACTGCTGGTGCAGTCCAAGAGCACATGCTCCTCTGAGGGAAGGAGGAGAAACAGTGATAAAATACTTGAACTGCAGCTGCGCCTTATGAGAAGCATGTTAATTAAATAGAAAACGCTGTCAAGGCACAGGTCTGCTATCAGGTTTTGCAGCCTTTATTAGAAAAAGAGTTGCTGGTGCAGTGATGGGCCTTATCAGTTTTAAGTGAGATTGCACTAGAGCAGTTGAAATGCAGAAGAGAAGTTACTCACAGTGTTTAAAGAATGAGGTGGGGAGATGCCTTTAAGTCCCTGACCCATCAATGGAGCAAGGTTCTTTCTTTGACTCCAGTGTATGCTGGGATTCAGAAAAAACAAGGTTCACTCCAACAAAACATCCTGATACAAGAAGTAGTCACTATTACAAAAAGTAGAATATCTTTGATTTAAGATATAGTAGAGTCAAGTTTCATCTAAGTAATTGTGTTATTTGAAAGTTAGACAGAATGTCCCACTGATAGCATGTTTTCTTTACAACAGTGTTTTCCCAGACACTGTTTGTTCTTTGAAGATGATTAAGTCTTGTGTGAGGTATGATCCATGCTGAACAGATGTCACTTCTGTAATCACCTATAATTGGAATTTCTTTCTATCTCTAATGCAAGGTCAAGCAGAGAGCTGGAGTCGGATCCAAATTAGTAAGAGTTTTGACTGTTGTGAAATTTGTAACGTGAAAATTAGACCTTTGAAATTAATAAAATATCAGTAAGATTTCTGGGAAATTTTGTACATATGCATGTAAGTGGGAAAAACATTCTGTCTCAGTTCTTGTCTCATTGCACATGATTGATAGAGACCACTGCCTCCTGTTGCCCAGGCCTCATAAAGGCAGGCTGCTTTCTAAAACTCCAAAATGAGTCTTAGAGTTTATTTTCTGGCATTTTCAGTATCAATCTAGTCATTTTCCTTGCAGCCCTTTCCCTGTACTTTCTGAATTCAGAAAGGAGACTGTGCTCTTAGAGCACTGCCTTCCCCTGCTGCTGAGTTTTCCTGTTTACCCTCTCTGCACAGAGTGGACTGGTAGGGCTGAGACTGAAACTTGGACAGAGGCGCAGAAGCTAAATGTGTCATCTGCAAGAATAAACAATCAGGATTAAATACTGCACAGGCTTTGGGGCTGAATTAATGCCATTTTTTTCAAGAAAAAAAAAGTGTGATACGCATTTCCAGACCTGGACGTAACCATAGCTGGATCTACTGGGCAGCAAGACCTCCTGCTCTACATAAGATATAACTGTGCTTCTGGAGTGCTCTGAAATACTCTTCCATCAAAAATAAACGAACCCTGCAATCATCCTCACTCTCTGCCAATGCGGGCTACCAGTTTAGAACTGGGAGAGGTAATGTCATAATTTTAATGCCTGGTCCAGATTCTGTCACAGGGGTGTCACAGCAGAGGGACAGCTCAGGTTTGCTCAGGGGTTACTTTTGGGGCAAGGTGAGGCAACATTGCTACTTCTATCCATAAATTGCTTATAAAGCCCTTGATTTGGTGGTCTTATCTACAATAGTTTTGTCCTGCGCAGATCCTCTGCCCACAGATTGAGCTTTCTCCTGCCTTCCCTCCTGGTGTTGGCTGGCTGCAGAGTTGCTGGTGGAGGTTGCATGGGCAGCACCAGCACTTGTCCACGGATGATAGGGAGGCTGAGCTGAGTTTCTGTGAAACTTGGCTCTTTTTTCCTTCCCCCCAGTTCTTTTTAAGGGCTTAGTTCTATTTTGTTTTGTTCTTAAAGGGTGAAAAGGGGAAAAAACAGCTTCCAGAAAAAAAACAACAGCTCAAGCTCTAGGAGCCAGATCTTAGCATGAGAACCTGACCCAGGGTGGGGGAGGGCTGTGTCAGATCACTGCATGCCCGAGGAGCAAGAATTTGCCGCATGCCGAAAAGCCGCAGAACTCGGACCCAATTTGAAAGAGTAACATCTTTGATATTAAAAAAAAACCCCAACAACCAACGACTCAAAACCACCCAGCCAATAAAAATCTTCAGACATACAGGATCCCATTCATGGTGGGAGGGATTTAGTGGAAGTATTTTCCTTCTTTAAGGTTTGGCACAGCCTTAAAGGAGTCTCTTTAAAAGCTTCCAGAGCCGATTATATTTTGGATTGTGTTTCGAATCACCCTTCCCCCACTATGTTTGATGGGTCCTCAAACAAGTTCCCAGAATAAATTAGACATAACGGTAGCAGGAATTTTTTTTTTTTGACTTGAGGAGGAGGAGGAAGGAATAAATGACACCAAATTCTGTAATGGAAAGAAAAGAGGGAAAAAGTGTGTATCGGAAACCACTGCTGAGTGACTCATCCTACCAGACAAACGGAACCTCACTCATCACTCCATCTTCATCCTCCTCTGGTGAGAGAAAAAGTCTTGGAAAAATATCAGCTCCCCCCTCCGCCCCGTTTCTTCTCCCGTGGCATCCGTACACAGGGAAACAGTCCAAGCCACAGCAATGGCTTCATGCACTTCTTGGGGCAGGCTTTTTTTTTTTTTTAATAGCCAACTAGGAAAAGCCTCTGAGGTGACCTTGGAAAAATGTATGTACCAAAGGAAAAACTTGTGGAAGAGGGGGTGCAGTGTTGGGAGTCCTTGTGTGCTCTATGTTTGGAGACTGGTTTTTTCCTCATAATATTTATCCAAATTTCCACTGAAATAAATTTGCAAGTTATTATTATTTTTTTTATGAGCGGGAAGAGAGGGGAGAATGTGCTGTGTGAAAGGCAGAACGAGCTGGGCACAATTCCGACTTAAATAAATGCTGCGTCATAAAAGTATAAAGGGTAACGCAGGGGGAATGGTGGGATGCAAAAAAAATTGCTCAGTTTCTCTTCTGTTTGAGAGAGTAATTAGCATGTTTTATGAAACATATAAACACAAATCAAATGTGGTTTCATTAACATAAAAATGGGGGGGAGTCTTGCTTTCTTGTTTTTCCTTCTCAAACCATCTTCTGCAAATGTTTGCCACTGCCTGCCAGAAAGTCATTCAAAATGCAGCTTTTTAGAGTGCCAGCTCCAGCCGGCCACGCTGTGGGCACAAGGGCTAGTAGCCAGCAACAGTCCCTTCCCAGCAAATGCCTTTTCAGCTGTAGGGCAGCAGGCTTGTGTGAGTAGATACAATGGCTGTGCTCTGCCTCACAGAAAATCTTGCCTAAGGAGATGCCATGTTTTTCCAGGCTGTTGGTCCCTCTTTTTCATAAACAGGTTTCCACCCTGGGTTTTGAGATGACTTCAGTTAGAACATTCATAGTGCACAAATTGCCACTCTTCTTCCAAGCTTTTTGTGACTGTGGTCAGTTCTATGCTGCCTCTTTCAGGACTCCCACTTTCCCCTCATCTCTTCCCACTGTAACTCTTCCCTTCTTCCGGCATCTTTCGCTGTCTCCAGCTCAGGTTTGCATATCACACCATCTGCATAGCTGGAGGAAGTTCCCAGGATGCTGCATAAGTGTAGTGCCAAGAGTAGAGGGTAGCCTGTGACTGCAGTTTGGGATGGCCAGAAGCCATCTGAGGATGTAGGATAACAGCACTGGGTCACTTTGCCTAAGCGACTCCTCACGGGGACACACAGAAGCGATAGATGTTGCTGGTGGCAACAGCTGCAAGTGCCCAACCTGTGGAGCTCAGCCCTTGTACTCCTTCCCTCATTCCGAGACCTTCCATGGGCTTCACAGCTCCTGCTTCATATGATGTTACGGAGACATCTGCTCTGGGCATGTATGGGAGAGCATGCAGCCCTGCTCCTGCACCCAAAGGCCTGTGGGCAGACCAGAGAGGAGCACCCGGCTGCTGTGTTCCCCCGCTGCGGCCTGTGAGCAATTGCCGGACAGTAAATGACTTTCAGCTGGATTGCATTAGCCATGGGTGGTGCTACCCAGAGGGATGGCTGCAGGGAGCAGCAGCTCTGTTTAAGACGTTCTCTGCCAGCTGCCTCTGGCCTCTCAGCAGTGGGAACAGCAATGCCAAGCTGGGTTCATGGGTTCTCTCCTGTGGGTTGAGGTCCTTGGGAGCGTTGTGCCTGTGCTAGAAAAGCCTTCGTGACTATAAGTGCAAGGGTTCACCCACCTCCCCTCCCCCACTTCTTTCCTTTCCTTCATTCCACAGGAAAGCAATCATAGTATCAAGTGTTTCCTAATAACTTTTTAGGTTGATGACTAATTTTTCAGCCATGCTGAATGAAGGGTAATAGTCAGATATTAAGCCCTGCTATGAAAGAGGTGTCCAAGTGAGAAAAGCATCAGGGAAGCTGTACTGGAGACAGAGGCTTTTGAAATGTCCCAGTTTTAGGAAAGCCTCTGTTTAGAGCTTCTGTGCCTGGGAGGCTGAAGCCAATTCATTGCCAGGTAAAAACCCATAAGAAAATGAGCTTTGGTGGAGTTAATATTTGTGGCCTTGCCTTGCTGGCAATGGGAGGGAGACCTAAGCATTTTTCTCTTAAAAACCCTCATCCTACCCTTGGGAAGGATATTAGATTTCAATGCAGGGTTTGCAGATGGGCCCCAAATGAACTGGAGGGCTTGTGAAAAAAAACAAGGAAGTCAGATGTGGGTTTGGATCCCAAAACTCCCATTCCCATCAAGGAGCCATCTGAGTGCTGCTTTGGAGGCTTTCAGACCTGAATTACTAGATGCACCCTATGCTGTCCCTGTTTGTAGTGCATCACAGGCTCTCAGGCAATTTGTTGGGCATGATAAGCTCACAGCTTTGGGCTTATGGTCCCCATTTGGGAACTGTAAGCTCCAGGCAGACCTATGCTGTGCCTTCCCTGCACTCCAGCTGCAGCCTTCAATGACAATTTAGGGTGGGGGGAGAGTGAGTAAGAGCAGGTTGAAATCAGCTTTTTGTGTAAATCAGCTGATGCGCTGTATAAAATGCAGGTCTTGGTTTTGAACCTAGAATTTTCTTTAATAACAAACCAGGGTCAACAAATATAAAGCCCCATGCAGAGCCTTTTACTGTGTTAGTCATAGCTTGAATCCTTTATGTTCCCTCTTCTAATGGCAAGTATTATCAGCATGCCTTGTTACAGAATGGTCTTTGGAGGGCGTGGAAGTTAGTAATGATGGTGCCTGAATGCTGTTCCAGGGACCGCTGCTACAATTCACAGCAGATAATAGGAGCCACAGCCAGACAGATAATAGAACTGACTGACATCCATTTATTGCTAAGAGAATGTCTGAATATTTGTACACAGCCCGAGGCACTCCACCCTCCTTCATCACATTTCCCAGGACTTCCTGGGGGGGGGGAAACAACAAAATATTCTGCCTAGGGCAGAATGGGGAGGAAGCGAGAGATTTGCAGACTCGAATTCATTCATAGCTTTTTTTCTTTTGTTTTATCTTTTTATGGGCTTTGTCATAACTGAGCCAGCACTGTGTAGATTGCTATTGTATTTGTCTGCTTATACAAGGTGAGGTTTGGGGTGACCACAGGGAGGAGGTGGTGGATGGGAATTGGAACTGACCTCAGACTGTCTGAAGCTTAAACTAACATCTGATCACAAAAACATCTTCCCTCACAGGTAGATGAGCAGCATGATTGAAAGTTTCAGTGATGGGCTGCAGGCAAAGCCAAAGTAAGGGATAATGGAAGTAATGGCTAGGAAAGCTTGACCTAATTCAGAGCAGCATAGTTCATTGCCACTTGACGTTTTCTTGGTCTTCACATGTTTGTTAAGCTGCTTAGGACTTGCAGAAGCTGTCTGGAGAGGTAATTTGTGTGCTAAAATGTGTATCTGTCATTTAAGTTACTTGGGTTTTTTTGGTGTTTGATTGACCCTCTGCTCACCTTTTCCTGTCTGGAAGTGTTGGCAGTTTTTATGGACCAGAAAAAATTGGGAATTTTTTTCTCTTGCCTTCCAGAGAATTTTCTAATGTGGGAAGTCAGATGCCTGTAACCTCTGTTCCTGATGGCTACACCTTGTCTTTAAAAAGGGCTCATAGCCGAGCTCACTCCCCTCTTATGCCTTGTGCTAGTTCTGTCTGTTCAGTTTTGACTGTTTCTAGGATATTCCTGGTGAGGAGCAAGCAACAGGCAATGGCAAAGGCCAACCCAGCAACAAAGGCAATACTCCACAACAGAGTGGGGAAGTTTATACTATAGTGCTCCTAGCTCCAGGGAAAGAGGGAAGGACCATGGTTTAGTACCTCGAGGAGAGCAGCTTTGGTGTAGTTAATTGATGGTCAGTACTGACTCCTCAAAGCAAGCCTGGCTGAGCTGAAGTCAGAACTGAGGCCCTGACGGTAGAAGTGGATGATGTGCTGCAAGATAGCTCCTTGCCTGCCTGCTGAGCGATAACTGTCTGTCCTCTCCAACTGACCTGGTTTCCTGTCCCACTCTGTCAGCATCTGTGAATACAGCCTTGCCCCACCTTACCCTTTGCTTTGAAATGCTTTGTTCATGTTGTTGAGCGCATACGTGTGATCTGAGGCATTCATGGCTTCCAGATGTTATAGCTGTCCAGCTGGTGTGGGGCCCTTGCCAAGCTGTTCTGTGACCAGTTATCTTTATGCTACACACCTTTTTTCGTTCCTTCATCCCACAGGTGCTCAGGCCTCTTTACTGAACAGAAAGTTCATTACGGGAGCTTCTTTTTTCTCATGGTCTTGGAGGTCTCGCTGTTTGTTCTGTTCCGTACTGATCTAGGTTAGACTTTCGCTAAGGAGGAAAAAGTTAACTGTGTTTTTATGTGCAAACACATTCAGGTGCAAGTCTGTTCTCACTCCTGGTCTCTAGTACTGACTCTGAACTGGTGTGTGATGTTGGACAACTTGTTACCTTTCTCTACCATTGGGACTGTGAGATGCTTTGGGCAGGGACCACCTCTCTGTGCTTGACAGTGACTTGTTAGGGCTGATAGATGCTGCCTATGGTAGACAGTGAGGGAGTAACAAGAGGTTTTACCTGCACCCCTCTCTGGGGAGAGATGCGTATGGACAGTGGCAAATTGAGCAGCTGAATGCGCACTCATTCCTGGATACAGCGTGTAGACAGTGCTGGGAAGTCCTGACTTCCACTGTGCTACTCCGATAAGGGTGCCAAATGCAAGACCAGAAATCAGAAGTCTCCCTCGTAAGCTTCTCCTATTCATCCCTTCTTTCAGTCTGTCTTTGGAGACCGGAGTTCTGTAAAACAAATTATTGCACAAGTCTGTAGCATGGCTCTGCAAAATTCCCACTATCTTGAGTTAATAAAGGCATGTTGTTTTCCAGCTGGTTGGAAGAGATCTTTGTCTTGGACATCCTTTCCTTCTGTGAGACTTCCCCTGGGAGGTTATGTTGAATAAGGCTTCTGCTAGCAGCAAATACTGGTCTTGAAGTATTTCCCAAAGCTTTTGGGGAAGGAGGAGGGATGGGATTTCTTCTACACTGAAAGTAAATGACAACATTTTGTGACCCGATGGTTGGCCCTTTCAGCCAAAAGAGCCCACCAGTGCACTGGGGAGACAATATTTGCTTTTTATTGCAGGTGGCATGGGAAGGGTCACTTCAGGGTGACAGGGTAGATGTTAAGAAAATTGGACTCACTCAGATATGCACATCACAAGAGACGGGTAAATTCCAGGCTAGATTTGGGTCTCTCTGAGATGTTCTCTTACCCTAACTGAAATCTGTAGTTTAGGTAGTGGATCTTCCCTGACTTCAAGATTGATTTCTTATATTCCTTCTGATAGAGTTCATCTCACTTAGCAAAAGTCCTTCAGAGTTCTCATAACTCTTAATTTTAGGTTGAACAGGCATATATGTTAAGTCAAAAGGAATGTCTTCAACTGTGCTCAAAAACAATGACTTTATAGTTTAAATATCACTTTAGGGAAAAGAATTTATGTCCCAGAAGAATGAGTTCTAGCAACTCCAGCATTAACACTGTGCATGACAAAGTATTACTAAGATGTTTTTCAAAGTCTGTAACGAGGCTCTCTGGAGATCAGACCTTTCCTTACCATCTTTCAGAATGATGGTGGCCAAAATTTTTTCCATGCTAGGAGTTGATCAGTGGTCAGTCTTCACCTCAGCGTCTACATGAAATTAGTGTGACTTGTGCTCCCAAATCGATGAGTCTTTTTGGAAATGTTGTGGTTAGGCGCTTGAATCTAGGCTCAGGAGGAGCTTTAAGGGAAGAAGAATAAAAGAACAACCCTATTTTCTTTAAAGTTTAAGAAGCTGGCAGAGATTGAGGTTGACTAACCCTCAAACAAATGGCTGGAGCTCAGACTGTGCTTTCCTAGGGTCCAGGAAGACCTGGTCTTTAACTGCATTTTTGACTACAAATAAGTTGTGGACCACAAGAAAATTCTTGTGCCTTGCTTCCTCCCTTGCTGAATGGGTGAAGGGTTTCTTAGAAATGCAGTTGGCCTGTACTGTATGCCAGGGGCTGTCATGATGTTTGTCTTACCTGCTCCTGTGCAGATCAGTTTTTGTCAGATTCTGAGTTCCTTGAAGAAATAAGGGAGAGGAAGGGTGCTGGGGTAAGTGAAGGGCATCTTCCCATATGTTTTTTTCAATTCAGCCTTGATGTAGCATGAGGGAACCACAAGTGTTGATGGAGATTACGTTTCCTGAAAATTTGAGTTGTTTCCTTTTTTTTGACACTGATAGACATGCCATATTCCCTCTTCATGCATGAGATCTTGAAACATAGCTTGCCTTTTCTCATCTTGTATTGTCAATGTATGCTGCTAGAAGAGAAAAATTAGAGTGTGTTGGTATCATCATCATAAATACAAAGCCAGGGCAAAATCTTGGTTAAAATCCAAGACCTGAGCATGAACTTACCTGCAGAGATGATACAAAATGCTGTGTAATATACGGCTGCCCAGATAGCTGGACAGAACTACACAGGAGCTCCCTTGGGTTTTATGCCCAGGCTGCTAACTACAGAACATTGTCACTTGCATTGTCTACAAAATGCATGTGTAGTTCAAAACTGAAATATCTGCAAGTCATCCATAATTTTGTTGGCCTGAAAGTAGAGATCTATTCATTTTGTTCTAGATCAGACAGTTGTCTCAGAAATGAAGAATAAGCAGAAAGCTATAATAAGGTACGTACAAGTAATTCCAAACATCATTGTACTTTGCATTCCACCATCAATATAATAGCTATAAACTAGTACTTAGACTATGACAAATGAATTTGAATTTGTACTTTCACACATCAACAATGATACATAGAGTCAGTGCATGGGAAATCAAGGCCACTCCTCCATACTGGTGTTACAGGTTGAACAGACAGCCGAGCAATGCTTCAGAAGATCTTTTATCTCTTCTGCTTGTCCATCTACATCAAGCCCATGGTAGCACACTGAAAGCTGCCACTGTTCAGTGAGCTGTGCAAGGGAAGATAGAGATTTCAATGACCTATGAGTAAACAGTAAGAAAAATAGTCTATGATGAAAGCCTGCGTAAGTGATCCTGTAGTGGGAGCCCTCTTGTATACCAGTGCTCTGAGGTCATGCAGCAGGGTCCACTGAGCTTCTTGTCCCCAGCCTCGTGGTCTCCAGTTTTTAGCTCTGACTGGTCTGGGCACTGATGTACTTTGCTGTTCAAATCCTACTGAACATCTCTCTATACTGGAAGAGGCAACCGTAATTCCCCAGAATGTACAGCACAATGAAGCTATAACACCTACTTCTAAAGGACAGATAACTTCTATCTTGACTTCAGCCTCTGTTTCAAATCTGGGCTAGGTGACCTGTTGTGCTGTTGTACTGGAGGTGTCTCACAGAAGTCTTAGGATGAATATTATTGATTACTGTGTACAGCTATGAGTAATGAGAACCAATGAATCAACTATACCGCTTACAAGGAAACATCCCAGCCCTTTGCCTAGAAATACCACGTACTGCCCAGTTCATCAAGTCAGGAAAATATTTCATGATGCTGGGCCAGAGGTGTTCAACTTGTTTCTGCCTTCTACTGCTGTTTGGGAGGGACAGGTTTAATGGACCATTGTTGTCTTCTGTTTGGCACTTCTGACTTCCTATGGTGCCCCAGAGAGTGAGTTTCAGATTTGGTCCCCAGCTGAAAAATCATAGTGAGGATCTCTTGTTACAAGCTTTAAGATTGACCATCTACTAGCTTTCAAAAAAGCCAAGGCCAAGGAAAATCAGAAGGCTGCTAGCCAGGAAATATCCCTGGTTAGGAATAAATTTTCCAGAGTGTAATTTCAAATCTGCAGCTTGTATTAATAGACCTGGTTCCGTACTTTGGAGAACTATATGCTTGAAAATAAACTCAAGTGCAAAGGAGAGAAAGAATTTAGTCATGGTAGCTTAAATTCTCCTCTTCTATACCATGTGAAATATCAGGAGAACAGGAAGCTCTCCCAGGGGTAATCCCATCTGAGACTCGCTGCCTTTGAATTAACAAAGTCCCCAATTAGTTTGATACCACAGGATGAAGATGCTTTAATTCTAGCAAAGCACATGAAACTGCAGGCCAAAATTATGCTAAAATTTTCTTTTCTTCGTACAAGTTGCTTAAGAAAATATATGCAGACCCAGACTATAAGCCTTGTTTAGAAATGTGAGTGTGTGTATATTCTCCTGCTGGCTTGGTAATTTGGTAGATGTTAACACGATGTAAATACAGTACAAATACAGTTTGGCATGGTGTTTATAAGGACACATGGGAACTATCATTTTTATGCAACCTAGTGCTGGGTTTAGTGCTTCTGAAGGGCTTCTGCTTTGAGTGTTTGTAAACTAGATTATAGTTGAAATGAATTATGAAGAGGAGTAAAATGTGTATGTCTTGTAAACATGGCAACATTGAAAGGCCCAAAATAGATGGGCAAATGCTGTTCAAAACCAACACAAGAGGAAAAAAAAAAAAAGAAAGCAAATCTAAGGTTAGATGGGAAATGCAGGAATGAATGTTCTCCTGTTTACAGAAATATTCAAGAACGTTTATCTGCCACAGGGAGAACCATCAGTGACATTGCTTGTAGACTAGACCTGTTCTGGCCCAGAAGAGAGGTGGGTTACCAGTTACAGATCCTATGATGAGCCCATGTATTAACTGAGAGAGATTCACTTGGCCAGCAGAAATGTCAGACATCTGCTGCCAGACAGAAAAAAACCCCAACAAACTAGGAATATAAGTATGAAATACACTGCCTGAACCAATGAATCAAAGTCACCACAATCTTAGTTTACTGCATATAGGATGTTTAAACCAGCAGGGTTTTCCTGACCTTTGCTGATATAATGTGTTGTAGAGCATCTTTCTGTATCCTGTGACAAAAGATGAGTGCATGTATGCAAGGTGGAATGCCAGCAAGGACTNTTCAAGAACGTTTATCTGCCACAGGGAGAACCATCAGTGACATTGCTTGTAGACTAGACCTGTTCTGGCCCAGAAGAGAGGTGGGTTACCAGTTACAGATCCTATGATGAGCCCATGTATTAACTGAGAGAGATTCACTTGGCCAGCAGAAATGTCAGACATCTGCTGCCAGACAGAAAAAAACCCCAACAAACTAGGAATATAAGTATGAAATACACTGCCTGAACCAATGAATCAAAGTCACCACAATCTTAGTTTACTGCATATGGGATGTTTAAACCAGCAGGGTTTTCCTGACCTTTGCTGATATAACATGTTGTAGAGTGTCTTTCTGTATCCTGTGACAAAAGATGAGTGCATGTATGCAAGGTGGAATGCCAGCAAAGACTTCCAAATGCTGCTGTGAGGGTATCTGCCTGGAGAGAAATTTAGATGACACTGAGAATGTAGCAGGCCTCAGACTTCACAGGGTGGAAAAAGACAAACAAAAGTTACTTGCATAATGGTCGCTGCATTCTCACTTGGAGAATCCTTCCTTTCCCCAAATCTGGCAATTGGTCTAACTTCACATGGGTGAGGAAGAAAACAAACCAATTGAGCATGTGGGAGACTTCAGTGCTGGGAGGAATCCCAGAACACGTGTGTGTCCCCCAGGCTCATTTACACCAAAGGTTGATCTCTGCTCCTTCTGTCCAATGTGAGACAGTTTGGGTGCCAACCTCAAGGGTCAGAAGGAGAAAAAACATCTTCTTTTTGTGGCCCATAGCACAACTGAAGCAAGCCAGAGAAGTCCATTATTCTGTCTTTTGCCTGCAAGGGACAAGTGAGCATCATCAGGAAGGGTGACAACACAGGGTTTTCATTAGGCAAAAGGAAGGTTTCATGCAAAGCCAAGTTACTTTCATTGCTATGGAGGCTTCATGGCACTCTACTTCTTGGGTGTGGGCTCAGTACCCCCATAGAGACTTGTTTATTCCAGAGCTCAGTGGGTTTCTGGGAAGTGCTGTAATAGCTGGGAGGAGATCCCATGGAGAGGGTGGATTCTCTCGGACACATGCTGTTTAACAATGCCACTGTCTGCAGAGGAACAAAAAATAAACAATGCGAAATCCCTGCCGTAAACCATGCAGTGTGCACAAACACCAGAATGTGAATAGCCTCTCAGAAGGCAGCTAGTACCAAGCAGCTTTGCTGCTATTGTTTATTGTGGCAGAGGAACTCGGACTAGCCCTTCAAAATAGGCCAATATTGCCCACTCATGATGGGTTAATTGTTTCTGTAACTGAAACTGTAGTATAATGGTTCCTGGTGAAATGGAGGAAACAGCTGTAGAAAGCAAGTCTGGAAGCCGTAAAAACTGCAATAAATTAATTTCATTTTATTCAGGCATCTCAGGCAGGGAGAGCTAAGGGCCCTGTTTGAATAGCTGTTGTGATTGCATGTAGTAGAAGCTGAGGGATAGTCTCCGAGGACTAGGCAAAAGAAGCAGATGAAAGTATTCAGATGGGTAGGAGAAAAGTGTGGCTGGAGTGGCTCTGTGTCTCTGAGGGTGTCACTGAGCCATGTGAACTGGTGTGTCTCTATAGAGTAAATCAGATTGGGGTGAGAACATAACAGCAGTGCTGTCTGCATTTACAGGGGTGTATTTCTTTGGATTAACTCTACTTTGGACTTATTAGCCCTTACAATTTGGTGTTGGTGGTTGGAGTGCATTTGGTGTGTTCTGGCATGTACCTCCCAGCATAGATTAATCTAAAAGTTTGGCCTGTGATGTGAACCAAAGTGCATAAATGGGGATAACTGAGACATCTGCTTCTAAAGGAATCTGTTTATCTGAATTCAGTTGTTTGCATAGATATGCTATGGGTGGGCTACCGTATGTCTGAAGATGGAAGTAACTCCTGGAGCACGCTGGCTGCACAGCTGTAAAGCCCAAGGGGTAGTATGTGCTTGGGCTGGGAGGGTTCAGGGCACCTTGATCCTGCTGATTTTCTTTTGTGCGTTTATTCTTTGCATGTAGGTCAGCTGAGAGGTTGTTGTTTTTCTCTGCCATCCACAACCTGTAAGGAATCTGGGGAATCTCTGGGTTTTGGAAAGCAGCTCCTTGAGCCTTTGACATGACCACTGAGACTTATATGTGGGCTCGGGGTGGAGGAGGATTCCAGCTGTTTAGTGGTGAGCCTGTGCATACTTAGTACCTGGGTGATGGTGACTCTCATTTACCCTATGCTCACCCATCCCAACTGTTTGCAAGGTCACTTTGTGTTGAGAGAAGTAACTGCTGTGGCTTTCTGTGTGAACCGGAGACAAGGGCTTCCCCATAGGAGCCAGATCACTCTAAAATAAGGTAAACAACACCTATGCTAATTGCAGTGGAAAACCAAAAGCAGCTTGTGCTGGGCTGCTGTGTTATCCCTGAGTAGGGATTCAACAGAGCAGCTGGATTCCAGAAGGGCTCTAGGAAAAAAAAATTAAAAAGAAAAAAAAAGATGATCAAAAGGAAACAGCATCTTCTGCTCTTGGGGGTAGTTTCCAGGTGTATTTTTTTTTAAAGAAGATGCATTTTAGGACCTGCTGGGGGGTGGGGAACAGTGGAATTGTGAGCCCTATTTTCTATTCACAAATGCATCCTGTAGTGAAGGTCAAATCTATCAATCCTGACTCTTTTGTCTGTTTTTGTAACATGAGAACCACCTGTGGTCATACATGAAGAAGACACAGATGTTATGTGATAGAAGACAGGCTGCAATTTGCAGCTGGCTTTTCAGCAGGGTTTTGGATATTTGGAGCTTTCCCAGATGCAGCATCTCGTTCTCCAGACCTGTAGGCCAGCGTAGCTAAGCTCAGCACAGGATACGTGGTGGGGGTCACAGAGCTGCTGCACTGGGGCCCTGGTGTTGTGCTGTACTTAGATGAGGTGTGATAGGTTAGACATTTGGCACCTCCTGCTGCAGCTGCTGACATATTGAGCAAAGAGTAGCCATGAAGGGGACAATCAGAGGTGAATGAAACAAGATGTTTCTCCCTGAACAGCAGCAATGCAGCCCAGCCCTTCTGCATCAGTCGGTAGTAAGTACAGTGCAGTAACTTCCAGCAGATATTCAGCATGGCTGGGTCCTACACTTGGCTGTAAGAGTCTCTGGTCCTGACCTACAAGCATGGACATTGATTCTGTTTGTCCTGCAAGCTCTCCAGCAATGAAGAAAGCAAATACCAGCCTGGAAATAGCTTGTCTTGACTCTTCAGTCTTTCTAGAGTTCAAACTAATACTGCTTGCCTTGCTGCTGTTGTGTTCTGAACTTGCAACCAAAGCCAACCATCCATGTATTTCAAGAAAGCCATGGTAAGCTAGAGCAATGTAGCTTTGAAATGATGCTAGACAAGCTTTAGAAAGCTCAAGAACTAAAGTGGTACGGATGGATGAGACAATCAAAAATCCTTCAAGGATTTTTTTGGCCTTAGAGAAGAACAGACCAAATTCTAGTTATATTAGGATTAGATATTTCCAATTTATTCCTTTAGGTACCCTTTCACTGAGGTATTAAGCATTCCTGACAATCTGCTGCACAGAATACCTTGCAGAATTAGGGAAATTTTATCTCTTCTCAAACACCAGGGAGGTGAGACATATGGAGACTAAAATCCACATCCTCAAGGGAATGCAGATTTGTAATTTGTGCTGGAAACTGGTGGAGATAGCAGAAATTCCCTAGGGTTAGGGTTAAGCCGATAGACTTTTCTGGTATATAAGCATGTAATTGATTATCTTTGAGGCTCTGGGTTTAAGCACTTTCCTTAGATCGTGTCTGTAGGGGAGGATGGAAATGAGCTGGTGTCTCCTGAGTCACTGCTGCTGCCCAGGCTGGTGTTTCTTACCCTTGTCTCTGAACCAGATCATTTAAGCTTTATGGGACCCAGGTAGGAAAACACTCCAATTTTAGTAAAGTTATTACAGACCTCTCCTTTTAGATGCAAAACGCAAGACCATTCTCTTATTTTTCCCTTATTTTATTGCCTCCTTTTCAACTAGACAGTTTGGAGATCCTGGGCCAGCCTCGCCTCTCCTTGCCCAACCTTTCACAAACAGCCACGAATTTTTGAAAAGGTCCCTGACTTGCTCAGCCAGCACTCCTTAATTTTTGCCTTTCCTCCTCGCAAGCCCCATTGAGACAGCGCTTTGCTATTCTCTGGGAGGGAAGGAGGGGAGGGTGGTGGTGGTGGAGAAAAAGTAGGTCATGGTGTCATGTAAGGCAGCAAGAGTGTTAACACGGAGCCAGGGGAGCGGAGCAAAAAGCTGTGGGGCTGGGGGAAGATGGATGAGCAGCTGTGAGGGATGGAGAGGGATGGGAGGGTTGCTCGGGGAGCAGGTGGAGGCGCCCAGCGCTGAGCGGGGCTGGAGGCTCCTGCTGCAGCTCCTTCTGCGCCCTCTCCTGGCACAGGTGAGTCTTGGTCCTTCCCCCCCCTTCTAAAATCCTTGCTCTGGCCAGCGGTGGTTGTGGTTTTATCGTGGTTTTCTTTCCCCCTCGTCCCCTACAGTTCAGCACAAAGAGCCAATGTAGAAAGCATGAGACACGCATGGAAAATCAATCAGCTGTCCAAAAATCCTTGGTTGCAAATAATAATTTTTTTTTTTACCCATGAATTTTATAGATTTGAGTTCCCTGGTTTATTTCATTTGTGGCTTTTTTTGGTTGGTGGTTTTTTTTTTCTTTCAGAATTAACATATGAAAAAAGGGATGGTTTTATGCCCTCCAGCTCTCTTGACTCTCACCCAGCATCACTCACGAGGCCTGGAATAATCTGCTTGAAACATGGATTTAAACCTGGCCTTATTTCTGAGGAAGGGTTTCAGGCCACCCCAGTTTTTAAGAGAGAGTGTCCATGTCTGGTGATGTGACTAATCCCTGTAAACACTCCTTAATTTGGGGTACTGCTCACCATTTGGAGTGGATGGTGATCTCTGCTGCTTCTCTAATTTGGAATTTTAACCCAAAAAAGAGAGGGAGAAGCAACCTCAAAACCTTCTCCCATGTGACAGGGGACAGGACAAGAGGGAATGGCCTCAAGCTTCACTAGGGGAGGTTCAAGCTGGACATTAGGAAAAAAAAAATCATGGAAAGAGTCATTGGGCACTGGAACAGGCTGCCCAGGGAGGGGGTTGAGTCACCTTCCCTGGAGGTGTTTAAGGGACGGGTGGATGAGGTGCTGAGGGACATGGTTTAGTGATTGATGGGAATGTTTGGACTCGATGATCTGGTGGGTCTTTTCCAACCTGGTGATTCCACGATTCTATGAAAAGCATTTCAAAGCAATGGCCACTGAGAGAGTCTGGGATACTAACCATTTGGTTGTATCCCTGTAGGCACAGTCATTGGTTTTCATTTTCACTAGCCTGTTTATGCTATCACTATTGTCACTCAAGACAAATTCACCCTGACTTTGTCTTGGGTCAACACATGCTGGGAGGCTTCCAGTCCTTCAAAGCACTTGCAACAAGGATATAACCACTTGCCTCTTCACCAGGTCAAAATCCCAGCCTGATAACTGGGGTGGGAGTGCACTGAGAAAAAGTGACTCTGGATTAGGGAAGACTCTCAAAGCCTAGAAGTGCTGGTCTTTGAATTTGAAGGGCTTGACTTTCTCTTTACTCCTGTTCAGAGGAACTTTTTTTTTTTTTTGGTACGTGGAGCTAAACATCTTGGGTTTTTTGTCTTTCCAGGTCGCAAACAGGGCTGGTGGACCAGAGCTAAGCAGCCTCCTGGTGCTGTCAATATCTGCCCAAACTGCATGGAAACTAGTACTAAAGTCCTGTATATAGAAGATGCTGACACATCTTTTACTGTTCTTCAGCCAATTTACTTCTACAAATGTTTGGAAATGCTGGTGACTGGTGGAAGCAGGAGTCTACCCAGAGTTTTGTCTTGCTGCTGGCTCTGTGGAAGAGATTTTAAGGTTATTTTTAAAATAGTTTTGCCTAGAAAGAGTAGGGTTCAGGAGGATGGTATTAGCTAACATGCACAGGTCTGAGATCTGCAGCCAGTTGTTCCTGCAGACAGGCTGTATGCGGTGGTTGAGCTGAACCATGGCATGTGGAAAGCTGTCCCATCTGAAGTGTGATTCTCAGCAATATCAAGGGCCAATTACCTCTTCTCTGTTAAAAATAAATATCCTGTTTGCTGTTTGAACTGGATGACTTAAAATTCCAGCATTAGTCAGTGCTTTTGAAAGGCATTAGTCCAAAGGATCTGTGAATACTGTGCAGGCATTAACAGGCTTAATGATGCCTCTTGAAGGCTGCTTGGTAAGTAGGATTATCCTTGCTTCAGCAAAGGTGGCTCAAGAGGTCAGAGGACGTGGCTATCAGTCTCCATCACCCTGATGGCATTACTTGGCTTCTGCTGCCATGCGTGATGCATGTGACAAATTTGTGCTACCCAACACAATAGCACTGCTTGTCCTAGAGTGACCAGCCTGATGTAGGGGGAAATGAATCAGCAGATGGTGCTCATCTATGTAGGCTACTGTTGCTTCTCCTACCCACTAGATGTGAGGTTGGAAAATGGTTTGAAATTGAAGCTCAAATTGGGTATCTCAACTTTCATCTTGTAGTTTTTGAAAGCACAGCATGGTTATGTGGCTGTTTGAGCCATTGTGAGACTGGAATATGGGAATGATGGTGTTTGGGGTCATGAGTGGGGTGAAGGGAGCCTTTTGGAAGCAGCAGTAGATTAAATAGATCAACAGACAGGTGATGTTCATATTGCTTCCTCAAAGGTCTTTAGGTCTTATATTATGTTGACCCAAAGTATTTCCAAGAATTGGGTTTTAAAGCTTGTCCTACTGTCTTAATCAAACATATTTAAAAGACTGATGCCACTTTTTATTTCTAATCTACTGTTCCCAGTGACCAGGAGATATTTCAGAGGGTTCTTGTGCCAAATTGTCTCTGTTTACTCATTTCTTTCTTCCCTTGCCCTTTAAATGTTAGGAGCTGCACCAAAGCCTGCTGTCAACTGCTGGATACTGACCCACTTCCAAATTTTGCAATTGGTTCCATTTATTACCATGGATGGGACTAATTTTATGGATCCAAGTACACTAGATGAATTTAGATCATAATTCTGGCTGTTACACTCAAAAACCACAAAGTTTATTTCACTTATATTATCTTCTATTGAATAACAATAGTCAAGTACTGGCCTTTCCTGTCTCAAATCTATTATAATCCACCTTAATGGTCAATGAAGCCTATAAAGAAAGAGCATGACAATCTATGAGGGAACAGCACATCTTAGAGAACCGAAGTGGTAGAGGAAGGTGGCAAACCTGGGGAAAAATAGGTTTCTTTGCTCTGTACTCTGGCTCTTGTATTTTAGCCCTCGTTGGATTATTTTAATTCCTTGTAGGTTCTACCTATTAAGTGCACAACAATGGTTTTGTGGCTGTTGGTTTGTGTTTTTTTTTAATATAGATAGCAGCCTAACCCTTGCTTTGTCCTGCAGAAGTGATACAGGTCCTGTGAAGTACCTTGTCAGTGCCGAAAGAGTCTGAGGCTAATATGGCTATGCTGGCGTGGAAAGAATGAAAGGCTACTTAACCTCTGTGATTAGTCTGGGTTGGTTACTGTCCCTACTGATATGGCTTCTCTGTCAGCAACCCCAGCACAAACTTGAGAATGATGCTGCTGTCTCTGCAGTCTGGAAAAGAGCTCTCTGTTTCAGTAGCACCACTCTTTCAGCTTCAAGCTGAAATTTTGACTAGCCTAGATCTTTCAGGTTAGTTATGTTCCAGATAAAATAAAAGCATGAGCTCATGAGTGACCCTATGGTGAGACTGTTCAATGACTTGTTTGCTTTTGGGGACTGATTCATAAAATAGGCCCAGAGGAAAGAGCCAGGAACACATGCTATTCATAACAACGCCTCCAGAGAATAGCTCATTTCTTTCCCTTCCAATGATACTTTCAGGCTTCAGTGTACTTACAAACAGACCTGGCACAGAGAATATAGATAAGCTAATGAGAGGAAGATGAGACCTTTTTTTCCTCTTTAATAAAGGATAATGATGATCTTTTTAATGAAACCTTTAAAACTGGGATCGTCTTTAACATCCCTTACTGTACCTTTGAAGAGCTTTGCCTGCTTACTCCATATCTTGAAGAGCAGAAGATAATATCTAGGGTTGCTATATAACTGCAGGAGAAAAAACAACTTAAATTTATGATGAACCATGAGTACTCATGTAGTAAAAAGAGAGCCAGCTATAATTATTTTACTCCAAGCAGTCCTGGGGAAACAGCTGGAGCATTGTGTACAATTTGCTGAGTACATTTCAGGGAATATGTGGGCAATGGGGAGATGCCAAAGGAGAACAGGGAGAACAATTGTATATCTTAAAAGCATAACCTCAAAACAAAGAGGGGGGGGGGAAAAAGCTGACTAAAGTGGAATTAAAATAAAGCAAGTACAGTAGAATTTTCAAAATATATAGAAAGGCCCATGCAGAGAGTGTGGGGGGGAAAGGATGCACTGTTCTCCCCTGCAATGGAGATAGAACAGGAAATAATGAACTTAAGTGTCTAACTTGGCTCTTTCTTGTTACAATTTAAGAAAGCTTTCTAGTGGTAAAGATGTTGATGCAGTATCTTGAAGTATCTGTAAATGTCATGGGGTTTCTGATCACTAGAGTTTAAGACTAGGTTAGCCAAACATGTTAAAAATAACATACCTCATGTTTGGCTACCAGAAGTGATTGACATTTGCTCAGGAAGCTTTTTAATAACTAATACATCCCTCAAACTTCTTGTCATAAGAAACTTATTCACACTGTCTTTGCAAACCTCAAGCCTTGGAATAGAGAAAATGCTTCATTTTAAGTTAATCTCCCTACTCTATTGACTCCAACAAGTTTTAGATTGTGTTTGCAGACAGCAGAGAGATGGTAAACCAGGTAAAGATGCCTGAAGAGTTGATGCCTCAGATCTCAGCTGAGATGCGTGTTTTGAAATCACACAAGAGGAAGACAAGTTACTTAGTCAAAATATAATTCACATGGTATTTAATCCACATCAACTCCAGAGGGAAATGTTAGCAGGTTTTCCCACTGCTAGTGCTTATTAGACCATAAAATACTTTTTTCCACTGGGAGATATTTAGAAGTAAATTGGACAAAGTGCTGGAAAATGGGTCCTGTACGCCATGGAGACAAAAAGTTCCATACAGTTGGAGCAGCTGAGATGGGTTCAAGTTTCCTATTTTGCCACCAATTTATTGTGTACTTATGTTGATTTTATTTTGAGATTTACTGTTGGGAAGAACAAGTAATGCTGAGATACTCTGACCAGAGGGTTTGAAGGAGCTTAGGACCTAGTTCTACTCCTGCTTTCTACTTTCAAGCCGGTGTTTCAGATATAATTGTGGGCGTGCAATTTAGCAATAGTGGTGCTAAAGGAATAATCTTAAGCATGGAAATACTTGTGTTATAGACTTTAGCTACTGAATTTCAAACAAAACTTTGGGCCAAGAATTAGTCTCAGGTGCTCTGGCTAAGTCCTTATAACTCACCTGACTCCCTGCTCTTTAGCTTTTAGAAGGCAGCGTACGTATCTATATGGGGAGGAGGGTATTTCCATCAAGCAAGGAAAGAAGAGGTAATAGTGTAATGACGGTGGTGCCTTTTCTTGCATATTGGCCTAAAGTAGGCCTCAAAATTGTATTTTATCATAAGGTGGTAATGTCTGGTCTTTTGCATTACCTGTAGAGATATCTTTTTCAGGAAATCGCCCAGAGTCCTGCTCAAAGAGCATTTTGCCCAGTGGCACAGTAGGCATGCAGTCTGGCATGATCTGTTCCATTATTAATGCTTAGGGTTTGGGGTTTTTTTTCAGAGAATAGCTTAAATTCTTTGGGGTTTTGGGGGGTTTGTTCTTTTGTTTGTTGGGGTTTTTTAAAAATTTTATTTTATCTAATTATTATTCTCGTGTAGAATACCACACTCTCAAGCATAGTTTTGATTATTTGCATATCTAACCAAGTAATGCCACTCACTTTCTTGTTAGTATGTCCTTTCCAGGTTGCAGCTAAAGACTAGGACCACAGGCTTGCCTTGACTTCCAAGTGCGCACCCAAATATACTGGAACTCTGAGGACATTCAAATAAGGGTCTGGACGCATATGTGTCAAAAAAGATTGTTGTAACACTCCAAACACTCCAGAATCAGTCAATCTAAATCAGAGGTCAGGATTTCTTTGCACGTGGCTGTGGATAAAATATAAATGGATTCAGATGGACTCTAAAAGGCAGAAAAATTATCAAACCTGGTTTATTCTGGTGTTCCGATTTGGGAAAGGCAAAGCCATGAAACCCACCAGAGAGCCTTTTCTGATTTTTTTCCAAGGTTTGCAGATCCAGTACTTTTTTTATTTCCAGTACATTTGCCTAGTTTTGGCTATCTTGGTTTTATACTAGCTCCTCCCAGCTTCATTAGATTCTACTTTGGCTCTACACAATCCGTACAGTCCTTCATCTTTTGGCTGTCTTTGTTACAAATCTGTAATGTCATTGATAGAAGAAGCTCCAGGAGGTTTTCTAGCTCAGCATGACACCATACCAACATTAACATCTGAATGTGTGACCTTGTTAGCTCAGTATGCACAGAGCAGATATTTTTATGCTAACTGCCCAATGCATTATATTTTGTTATTAATGAGAGATGTGCTGTATAAAACAACACCATTAAATTTCTCCCAGCTGGAAGCCTTACTGTGATATTAACTTGAACACCATAGGATTTGGGAGGGAATTTCTACCAGGGATTAGAATAAAATTCTGGAAGCAAAAGATCCTGTTGGTTGGTGCTAATGTTGTATAACACGCAATAGCGATTGTATCAACAGCTCACAAGCGAAATTCTGATTTTGTGTGGCAAATACAAGCACCTTAGTGTCACGGTTTGTTTCTTGTGGGACTTGCTAGAAGCCAAGCTAAGCCTGCTATTTCCAAACCCATCAGGCTGAAATTAATGGATCAAAAGAGTAAATAACCCACTGTTTATTTCCTGAAACAAAGAGAGCCTGTAATGTAGAAGGGGTAGCTGCCTGGCAGGAGGTTGTTGGTGCTTTTAGACATGTGGGAATGTTGGGACTGGGTAGAGAACTAGGAACAAGTGGATACACAAGGCCAAGTGTAAGTGTGGTTTGGACTAGAAGACCTTTTGTCAGGTGTTGGTGCCTCTTCAATGCCTCTTTCAGTTCCTTGATTATAAGCCCATGTTCGTGTGGGATCTGACCTCAGGGAGGTTAACACTTCTAGTGAAAGTAGCCAAGTCATGCTCCTTTCAATCTTGGATGTTTGCTGTTGCTTGCAAGGCTGTTTCTATTTGTGTTGTCCTTTGGGTGTGATGCCTGCAAGGTAGGAATTGCCTTAAGGTTGGTTTGTTTGGTGAGAGAAGGGGAGGCTTGTTTTTCAGGTATGTTTTCTCCTGCGCTTCAACTTTCACTGGCTTCTTCATAGCCCTCAGGCTGAAGAGGCAGCTGTGAACTAAGATGAGCTATAGAAGAAATTCAGAACACATGGCGTAGGTTTGTGAATGGGTGAGGAGGAGGTTTGTTGCCAAACTGAGGTGATGTAGAAGGCAATGAAGTTCTGGACCTATGTTTCTGCAACCCAGGGAGAGGCCCTGCATGAACCTCTTGGCAGTGCTGCAGCAGGTAGCTGGAGGGCAAGGTTTCATGTAGGAGCCCACTGGTTATGCTCGGGGTAAGACAGGCTGCTTCTCTTTATCTTTAAGGATTTAATCTGCCTAGAGCAGAACAGATAACATGGGAGCTGCATAACCAGTAGTCACACACCAGCCCTTCTTCTTTGAGCAGGCTGCCAGACTGGGGCTTTCTTATTATATGGGCACTAAGGTCACCCCTGAAATCAATTTCATGCTTGAACTGCAGCCCTTGCATTTGCAAGATATTGCTGCTTTGCAGTACCTCAAGGAGCACCCACAGACATAGGCATCTTGAGCGTTGACTTTGCACAGCATTGATGTCATAAGGGCTTTCCCTTCTCGGAGACTTTGCTCTAGCAATACCAGGGTTGATTGTGTGTCAACTTAATGTGTTTGAGTGGATTTGAGAGGAGGGTTTTTAAAGTGCCTGTTCCTCTTTTGGGGAAGTGGAAGTTGCTTAAAAAACTGATGGCTCAATTTCTCTGGCTGTAGGATGCAGATGAGAAATGTTAGCTTTCTAGATAATGAATGGGATTTTTCAGTTTAGGACTTGCTTTGAAAAGTTTAGAGTATGAAAAACAGTGGTACCAAGGTCAATAGGCAAACTCATACTCAGTCTTTGACCCTTTATAAGCTGGCATAGCCATGCAGTCAGCTGCAGTCTGATGGTACAGAAGGAAGCAACAAGGTTTGTGTTGGACAGCAAGAAGGATGAGCAGAGAATTGCTTCTTCCACAGAAGCTTTCTTACACAATACTGTAAAAAGAAGCTCTGGAAGACAAGGAAAAACAGATAAGATGCTCACAAATCTTCTGGTGATGACTTGGGACTCACTGTAGCACAACACACATGTAGAAACATTTGGGTGGTGGATATGGATTATGGAGTGGGAAAGCGGCTTTTACATTCCAGTAGGATGTGGATTCTCTGCAGCAAGATCTTTCCTCTACCTTTGTGTAGACAATTTCATTTTTAAGACATCGCATTTGATGGCAGGCTTCAAGAAAAGCTGAAGCAGAGGCAGCACTCTAAACAGAAATTTTGGATAAGATTGCAGAGGAGTAAGCAGACTTTGTTCCAATGAGTCCCTTCCCAGCACTCTGGCATGTAGTTGCACTCAGTGGTGATTGCTCACACCAGATCAAGAAAATACTTTTCAAGATGCCATACAGAGCTGTTCCCTAAGTGACCTTGCTGCTACCCACTGATGCTAAACCATGAGTGGGGTTTAGTGGTTCAGAGAGGGAGGTAATGTGGAAGAGGGATGTTTGCCCGTTGGACCACTATTGGTCATGGAATGCTGCTGAAGGGTGATTGCCAAAGTTACGTGGGAAAGCATTTTATTTATCGTTTCGGCAGAAAAATTATTGCTGTGTCTTCCCAAAATGGTGTTTCATTTTTGCACTCTTTTCCTGAATAAAGCTGTCCTTGTTTCCCACCAGGCTCTGCATTGGCATGTGGAAGAACAGTACCTGGCTAATGATGGAGTAAGGAAATGCAGCTACTCCCAAAGAGCAGACGGGTATGTGGGGATGGTGATCATTGTGCTCTGTACTTGTAAGAGGGAACTTGCGTGAATTCATATATTATCGATGCTGGCATCTCCTGACAAAGGGCTTCTAAACCCTAGCAGTCATCTTGATGGCAACGATTCATTCTGGCTGGTCTGCCAGCAGCACTGGCTGCCTCCAAAGTTATGCATGCTTTCTCTTGTAAATATTTTCAGTGGGCTGTTTTCCCAGGGCCGTTTCTCCTACCATCACCTTCCATCCTTCCCATCTGTGTAGCCCTTTTCTAGACCAAAAGGGAGAGTGTTGTTTGTAGCAATCAGTGTTTATAAACATGCCCTGTATGTTTATTTTGGAAGATTAACAGTTCTCCCTGTCTCTGTGGAGTGACTACCTAACCAGATGTCTTCCTGCTTTGTCCCCAGGAATAGGACAGTCTTGTGTTTCACCCAGCTACTCTGCACAGCAGAGGAGAGAGGAAACAGGAGTAAGGATTTGCTATGAATCATGACTTCTTGCTTCCCCACCCTAGCTCATCCACAAGTGGCCCAGAGGCTGCTCTGGCTTAACGCTGCTGGCAAAATTACTCCTGCCACTTTTCTTCCTCGCCGTGGATTGTCCTCTCTGTTAGGAAGTTGCCAGGAATCCCCTGCTCCATATGTCACTGCGGGGGTGATACAAGCACAGCCTTGTGCTCAACATGGCATTTAGAAGCTGTTTTCCCATTGCTGATGATCAGAGCAACATCTGTCTCCTTGTTTACAAGGATGCAATTGTAAGATCATCAGAAAAGCTGGGTTTCTGTGGCTGCCACTTACTATAACTACCAAAATGTGATCCTGCAGGAAGAATCTCATGGTATATAGACAGACCTACTAATCTGTTCTGCATTAGAAAATGATGGAAACAGTCCAGGGAGTGATAATGAAAGCTAGTCTGATAGAAGGCTGTCAAGATTCTTTTAGCTAGAGCTTGTTAATTTGGGATGAATGCTGTCCTGCTTTAGCTTTTACGCGCTGTTTGACCTGGGTGGGGACTGGAGATACCTGCATGCAGCATTACTAGCCTCGCCTGGTCTGGTTGACAAGCACGCTTTGCTGGGCTGTTCCAATGCTGCTTCCTTCAGTGTGATGCTTTCCATAACAGGTTATATCTTCAGCACCAGCCCCAAATGTTGTCCCTAGTAATGGGCTGAGAGCCCCTAGCTTTGATCTTAGTTTGAGCATATACATGTAGTAGTTATGCATCAGAACTGCTTGTCTCAAGGAGCCAATTGTGAATGAGTCTCTGTGGGCACCTGGGTTTAGAGTATTGCTGACTGAGGCTACTTTCATGTCCTATTACCTGCCAGTGTCTGGGCACAATCTATGACTTCTGTAGCTCTTTCCCCAAGTGTCACCTCTTCTCTCCTACTTGCTGTTCCTCACAGAGATCCTTGTTTTGCTGCTGCTTGCCCAGTTTCTATGCTATTTTTTTCAGCTATGTGGTCTCTTCCTTGCACAGAGGGGTAGGGGTTATGCTGGTGGATTTCCTTGAGAAGTAGAGACTGGATAAGGAAAAAAAATGTTCAGACCTCTTGTCCTTTGATATGCCTGGACAGAGTTCAGTTATGTGGCATCTGTGCTATGTCTGGGTCCACTTTGCATAGCTGTTTCACTGGGCTTAGAGGTTTTTACATGGCTTCCTTTTTTCCAGTATTATGCTATGTGCTTGTCCTATTTTTTATTGTCTTTATCTATTGCTTTGTGGTGTGTATGAATATTGCCCAGCTCTTCAAGAACTCTGCCCCACACCCACATCTAGCAGATAAAAAGGAGGCTGAGGTGGCATTTTGGTACGATGATGTCCCCACAGCTAGAGCAGTCAACCTATGTTTGGCCATTTTTCACCTGAGGAAGCAGATAAGCCTGTCTGCATAACCCTGTGGTAGCTTCAGGACAAGTAATAGGTGAAACAAAAAAACCCCAGAGACTTTTCTGGCAGGAAAAAAAAATTACTTGCCACTATAATGATGGGGACAGCGATCAGAAATGAATTGCCCAGATATTCTGCTATCTTTCAAAGTAAATGTTTATATGCTTAGGTTGTTGGTTGCAGAAAGCTCTGTTCTCTTGTCAGTGAAGTAACTTATATGTCTGTGTCACTTCTTCAGGAAGTATGTGTCAGTGGGAGTACAGAGTCTCCTGATCTCTAATTCTTTGACCTTACTTAAATTCTCTGAGATCTCAGCAAACTAAGATTAATTGAATGGCTTTAAACATTCAACGGAAACTCATGCTGCAGTGACCTTACCATTTGCCACTTACAAGAACATGAAGAATAGTAATTTCAAGCTTCTACAGAAGCAGCTTTTCAACACTCAGAGGCAAATCTTCTCCCACGGATAAGTAACATGTTGGTGTGTGGCGGGAGGTGCCGTTATTTTCAGCACTTTTGGAGGTTTGACTTGCAAATAGAGATATTTACTGGTTTGGGTTTTTTTTTCAAATGAGTTGACAGTAGAGGGAGAAACATAGGTTTTTTTTCTTCTTTAAAGGCATTCATTTTCAGTACAAAGGCTGTACTGTAGTTCAGAGTGTCTTCTCTGTGGACTGCTTTATTTAAGAAAAGGAAGTATTGGCTAAAGAGAAGGTGTGGTGTTTGGACAGGATGCTAGACTGGAGCTCAGGAGATATTCGATGGAATTTTGAGTAGGCTACCAGTGGCACATGACAACAGGCAAGCCCTTAAATATGCCTCTGACCTCGTCTTTATCTTACTTGAATCTCAAGCTCTTTGGAACAGAATCCAGCCTTGCTGAATGTTTGCAGTGTAGTGCAGTGAACCTGCTTTCTGGGCCAAACCTTTGGACACTGCCTTTAGACAAGCAGTAAATCATGTTCACCTGTTTCAACTGTCATCAGTCTGCAGAAATCCATAACCTCTGCTGAAGCTTCCTTTGCATGGGTTTCACCAGCTGCATGTTTGGAAGGACTGTGCGCCTAGAAATTGGCAGAGGAGCTGACAGGCTGCATCCAATTATCTTTTAAGCATTTGTGCCCTTCCTTTTAACGTGCATGACCAGTGCTGGCTGCTTTTTGCCATTCTCATAAGCAAAGCAGTCGTTGCTCATCTAGTTAATGTGTCGTGTCCTTACAAAGTCATTGGCAGAGGTTTCCCTGTCACTGGGTTTTACCTTAGTGACAGATCCTCTCTGTTACCTCCAATGCGTTGCAGTGACACCCAGCAGTAATGCTCTTCGTGATGCTGATACTCTCCTTACGTTGATGCTGATTCCTCTCGGGTATGACCTTATATGTTTTTACTGCTTGTCCCTAGCAGCTTGCGGTACCATCATCACTTACACTATATTTCTTTAAAACTGTTCCTCTAGTCTACCTTGTTCTGCTGGGTCTGTCTTTTTTTGTCTCCCTTGGCTATCTAGACTGTGAACCATTGGAGAAAGGGGCTTAGATGTGCAGACTCTGATGACCAAAGCTGGAAGTTGGCCAAGGACAAGGTTGGCTACGGTAAACAGTCCTGCCTTTGGGTAAAGTGATACGATACCTTTCGTGATACCTTTCATGGGAGGTAGTTGATTCACCTTCCCTGGAGCTGTTTAATGCATGGGTGGATGGGGTCCTGAGGGACATGGTTTAGTGTTTGATAGTAATGGTCGGACTCGATGATCTGGTGGGTCTCTTCCAAGCTGGTGATTCTATGATTCTATGATCAGACAAATGTAGTTTTGTTTCTCTTAAACTTTTACCATTGTGAGGCTTTTTATTCTATTCTTAAGTTTGCAAGGAGAGGTGAAGGGAGAGCACCATCTAATTAAGCAGAGGCTCCATTAATTAAGCAGAGGGTGGGGGAGTGTGGATTAGAAAAGATACACTTTTCTCAACACCTTGACAAGCGGCACACTCCCATTCTTGCTGAGATAGTGCCAGCAATACAGAGGTTCCCTGCTGGTATTTCCCCTTCTTCCATTGTCAGTTGATCTCACTAAGACTTGTTTCAGCCCTGTAGTTGTGTTTTCCCCTCCATCTTCCCTCAAACTTAATATTTAACTGTGCTCTGCTTCAGCCTGCAGAGCTGGTTGTGAAGAGGGGCCCCTTCAGCACTGGGAGAGCTCCAGCAGCACTCATCCGGCTCCGCCGCGCAGTGCAAGGTCTGTGGGGACTGCAACTTCAGACAGTGTTGATGCAAAACATCCAATGTTATCTGGCAGATGGGAGATGTTTACTAATTAGTTTGCCTTAAACAGTTGTTAAATAATTCTGTTCCGATTAGGGTTTACGCTCTGCCTAGCTCCATACTGAGTTTTTGGGCCAGGCAGGAGCATTAGGTTTTGATTGGTGACAGTGCTTGTTTTATTTTTTTTTTTGATGGGGCATGTGTCTGATCAGATGCATCCTCCTCAGCTGCACTCTGAGCAAGCAGGTCCTGTGCCTGATCTAAGCCTCTCTATCACGGGCATGTTTTCTACTACTTTGGTCAAACACTTTCTGAACAGGCTTTATCCTAGATTTATACTTCATTACAATGAGTGCAGCATAGATCTTTCCTTAAAAGGGAAGGATCTGCTTCTAACTTGAAGAATCCTTAAGTGAAGTGATTTAAGAGAAATAAGAGTAGGGGAAGGTTTGTAGGATAAAGAAACCCTTATCCCAGGAGATATAGACAAGATCATAGAAAATATGAAGTGATGAATAAAAGCAGGCAACAAAAATTTCAGATAATGTGTGTAGGTAGAGCACATTCAGTTTTGGGCTTTGTAATATATTTGGGCCAAAGCCTCCTTTCTGTTCATGTGAAACAGAATGCCACAAGTTTTTAAGTTCTTCACGTGACCAGATGGGGTTTGCCGCAACAATAGGGTTTCAGCTTGGTTTTGTGAAGGGCAGCAGTTTTGCTGGCATTGCACAAGGCTGTGCATGATAAAATAAGGAGCCTTCTTTCTCCAGCTCTTCAGATTTATGGAACTGCTGGAAATCAAATCTCCATTGCCATTTGTGTAATTTTTTTTTATTCCTCCAAACTGCACTGGATGTTCTTCACATATTAATTTGTGGATTACAGAATGTTCTAGGCAAAATATCAGTGGGACAGTATAATGTTAATGCAAGAGTTCAGCTGACATAAAATGAAACCACAGTGTTCTTCAGTCCTGCTTAATAATGACTCGAGTGAAATGGAGACAGTTGTGTGGTCTAGTGGCTAGTGAGGGGTGTGGTCCTCTAGATTCCTGGAGCTGCTTCCCAGCTCTTCTTTCCCATGCTGGATGAACTTAAATAAGTTTACCTCTTGTAAACTGGAGAGTAATCTTTGGCAAGGAGGCTTATTAGGAAACTTATTTTTTAAAGAGCATTTTGGGACTTGAGATGACAGGTGTGAAATAAAGACAATTCTCTGTTAAGTAGCTCTAAGAACGCTCACTGAGATTCCAATTTTGAGACACTGGTAACCAAAGGACTCATCTTTTGGCTTTTTATGACTTGAACACTCTTGATCTGGAGTCATCCAAAGATGATAAACGTGGATACTCCTGAACGCGTTGCTGGAATGACTGTTTCAATTGTCAGCCCTTTGGTTTATCGGCATCAGAAGAATAATGGTTTAATTTCCATGTCAGTGAATTATTCTGGATTTATACAGAATTGTGCGGCAGTGGTCTCCAGCATAGCAGAAGGTGCTCCAGAGCCAGGAAGTTTAACTGATAAAAAATAGGAGGTGAAGCAGGTTGGCTGAGTTTTGCTTTCCAAGTTGAGCGTAAGCCAACAGTGGGGAAAACCAAACAGTTGAAAAATATTTGTTGCAGCAAATGAAGACTGGACACGCAAGAGAAAAGGATTATCCTATGGAATACCACTGTTAGAATACTCTCAGCTAATTCTGCAGAGATGTATCTGTTGAAATGGGACATCAAACACCTTCCCTCCTCACAGTTGTTAGGAAGTGAGGTTGTAAAATGATGAAATGCTGTGAAGGGGAGATTGTGCAAGTAGAAGGAAAGAATAAGCTTTGGACTTGATACCTGGTTGAAGGATCTTCATGCAAGTTTTGTCCTAATTAATTTGGTTCTCTACCTTAAACGCTATTTGAAAAGAGACAACTTTTTACATATAAGCTTATCTTTCCCCTCTCGATCCCTAGCCCCCAAGGGAGCTCAGGTCCACATGTCGAATCAGAACTTCCCCTAGTAAGGTGACAGAGAGGGTCTGATTGCTTTTGCACAGTGAAATGTGAGCTGGAGTCTTTGACAAGGTCTGGCACATTCAGTATTACGCACCAGAGTTTTGCCATTGGATTTTGCTGGCACTGGATCAAGCTCTTACTTTGAATGCACCCATGATCAATTAATTTCAAGCTGTGTCCTCATCTATGGCCAGAACAAATCAAAATTTTCTCCTCCTCCCACATATGCCTAAGTGACATCATGTTGTTGGGTAATTGTTGCTTTCTTGTCCAGCCAGCAATTTGTCCTGGCTTGAAGTTTGGTAGCAGTTTTATGCACAGTGTGTACTATACGGGACAGCTGGAGAATGTGCTTTGCATTTGCAAGTAGTTGCTATGTATTTGGGTTGCAGAGAACCAATGATTGATGATCTGTGTCTGTCAGGCAGGCAAAGGCAAGCTCTTGGCTAGGTAAGTGCTTGAGCCTTCATTGCATTGAAGACTATATTTTTGCAGATGCTTGTCCCCAGCATTAAGATTTAGGCACTACAAACTTCCAAGGAACCCTTTTCAAACCAAGGTTGCACTCAATCAGGCCCCATCTGTTGTGAGCTGTTGTGTACCAGTCCAGTTGGCCTCTACAAATGTCTGGACAGTGAAAAACTGATGTGAATCAGAAAGATAAAGTTCTGGGCAAAGGGCTGCTGTGATATTAACCCATTGTGCCTATTAACGAGGTATTCATGCCTAATATAGAATCATAGAATGGTTTGGGTTGGAAGAGGCCTTAACGATCATCCAGTTCCACCTCCCTGTCATGGGTGGGGACATCTCCCAGACAGACTGATCTGTTCAAGGCCTCATCCAAGTTGGACTTGAACACCTCCAGGGAGGGGGCATCCACAACTTCCCTGGGCAACCTGTGCCAGTGCCTCACCACTCTCATCAAGAAGAATTTCTTCCTGTGTCTAATATAAATCTTCTCCCTTCCAGTTTAAAGCCATTCCCCCTCATTGTATTATGACATGCCTTTTTAAAAAGCCCCCCCTCAGCTTTCTTGTGGGCCCCCTTCAGGTACTGGAAGGCTACTATAACGTTTCCCCACAGCCTTCTCTTCTCCAGGCTAAACAACCCCAACTGTCTCAGCCCGTCATCATAGCAGAGGTTCTCCAGCCCTTGGACCATCTTCATGGCTCTCATCTGGACCTGTTCCAACAGTTCCATATCCTTCTTATGTTGGGAATTCCAGAACTGGACAGAATATTCCAGGTGGGGTCTCACAAGAGTGGAGTAGAAGGGGAGAGAATCACCTCCTCAGTCTGCTTCTGACTCAGTGCTTCTTTTGATGTAGCCCAGGATGCAATCTACCTTCTGGGCTGCAAGTGCACATTGCTAACTCGTGTCAAGCTTCTCATCAATCAGCACCTCCAAGTCCTTCCCCACAGGGCTGCTCTCAGTCACATCGTCCCCTATCCCATGGGGGGAAAGCCATGGATTACCCTAACCCAGCTGTAGGACCTTGCACTTGGCCTTGTTGAATTTCATGAGGTTCACAATATTAACTCAATATGCCTATTAATGAGATAATAATCCCTAATACAGAGGTACAGCTGTTCCAGAGGTGAGGGTTTCATTTACACTTAAATTTATTTTAAACTTTTCTAGCACCCATGCCATAAATAGGACCTCACTGTCTTGCCACACCAGTGAAAATGGAAATTAAGGTTTTTAAAAAAGAATTTTTGGAGTTCTTTCCCCTTGAAGACAGCATCCAGATTCAGGGACCACCAGAAGAAGGGCAAATGGGTGAAAAAATTCACTTGAAGTCTTATAGTTAGAAGTGGTCTTGTCTTGTCTTGACATGACAATCCAGTTTATCTCATGGAGGAGCTGCTACAGGTCCAGCTGTATCCTAGTCTTCATTCTAGGAGAACTGGAGAAATGGTAAGGAGCAGGGTTATATTTACCACCATGCTGTAACAAAAAGGGGTGAGGATGTGGCCTAATGTGCAACCAGCAAGATAATATGGTTTTCTTTTGAAAGCAGGCTAGGATACTGGAGAAGGAGCATGGCTGGCTGGCTCTGTGGTATCTCAGGCCTCTCCCCCTGCTTTTGGGATCCAGTGGTGTTCAGCCAGTGCAACTCGGTGAGTCGTCCCTTTGCTTTGGATCTTGATAACAGGGCTTTGGTGCATTGTGGACAGTGCTAGCCACCATCCAGAGGGTGGAATTAATCACGTGGAAAGGATATTCACTAAGCCCACTGTGCCTCAATATGGTGGTTCTTCTTGTCCTGTCCTTCATTACTGAATTAAGAGAGAATCTCTCTCTCCTTGATTATCTGGGGGAAGCAGAAGTGCACCTAATAAACACAGCTCTTCATGGTGCTCCCTGTGCTTGGTGGATGTTGCTCTATGGAAAGACAATGAATTGGGTTCTAGAATGCTTTCACCGGGATAGACCAATGAAGAGACCCCCACCTCCCACCTTCCAAAACTGGCCAAGGTTTACAAAGCCTATAGAAGTTCCTCCATGTAGACGCAGTCTGATTACTTCAAATTAATGCATCGGTTTATAACATCTCATGGAAACTCCTGGTAGCCTGGGACTATTTTGCAGATGTGGAGTTAACTTAATGATATAATGGAATTATTTAGAGAGCTGGTGATATGATTAGGACTCTAGGGTGTCTGACTCTCAAATCTATGCTTTCCTGTATCTATCCTCCCCAGACATTATTTAGAACAATTTCTCCTTTCACACAAAAAATAATTTTGGAAAACGCAGGTTCCCAACTCGGCTATGAAATGTCATCTCCATGATGATGATAATTATGGGATACAGCAAATGCGTACATAATTATTCTTACTGCTTACAGAGCTGCAGATAGGCCCATTTTCTGCCTCCTGAAATGTATAACCAAAGATTTTCCTCATGCTGTTTGCTCTGTGCATTTTCATGAGCTTATTCCCTAGGACTCATAGTGAAATTCTTCTAGTTTTTATAAGTAGGGAGAAAAAAAAATGAAATAATTCTGTTGGAAATGACGTTGATCTGTCTCTGAAGTAATTACAGCTGTTTCTCTCTTGAAGGCACAAGAAGAAGTATTCCTGACTTTTTAAATGTAGGGAGGTGGGGAGGAGTCTGACGGTAAGAATGCAGTGAATTTTGGAAGTTCTGAAGTGCTTTCGTGTTATGCATGTGAGAATGCAGAACAGGGATGATAAAGTTAAGAATGTTTCTGACTTTCAGATGTGTAGTTTGATCTGTGTCAGTAGTTATAACTGGATCTTAGTGCAGGTTAATTTATTTGATGCAAAGGGTTGTGTTTGACAGCCTGAACTTGTCAGCCTTGTGTCTCATAAGGGAAGGCCCAGCAGAATAGATATTGCAAATGTTCAAATAACATAATGAAAAATACCCTCCTGAACTCTTTTTCCATTAAATATGAAAATTAAAATGACTTAACAAAACACTTCTCTGTCCCTGTCTTTTACAACAAACAAAAGCCCTGATGTGGAGTTTGAAATTGCTCATCAAGGAAAGAGACCAGGCTAGGGTTTAGTAAATGGCTTTTTCTGAATAAAGTAATTAGTTCTAAAGGGAACATGACATCTTCTGTACATTGCTAAGGTAGAACAGTCACTGTGCTTTCTGGCACTTCATCAAACTGCTCCTTGTGCATAGTTATTGGAGAAAATGCATTTACACGTACTGTCGACGTCCGATGCCGGGAAGAGGTTTCTTAAATAACAAGGCACAGGCTATTATGTGCATTAGCTTTATTTTTTTTTTTAAAAGTGTCTTAGCCTTTGGGGACTGAAGGTACTTAATAATACGTTGCAATTACAGTGTGCCAGTGGGGTGCTGTCATATCGCAGGTGCTTGACAATCAAACAAGTGCAGGTTAACCCTTAGATGACCACTGAATTTTTAACTTTTTTTTTTAATGTCCAGAGCTTGCAATGAGTCCACGGTGCAGTTAAGGCTGGGGTACTTCTGTCATTTTGGTGCATTGCCAGAGACTGAGGTTAGCCCAGACAGGAGATAGGTCTCTATGCTTTTTGTTAGGATGGCATGTGACTTTCTGTACAGAGGCACAGGGTGTTCTGGTGATGGAGTACGATCCAGAGAACGACAGCCTGCACCTTGGAAAGTTTGTATTTGTGGAAGTTACTTGTGATTGATATGAAGAGAAGAAAGAGCATGTTTCCAGTCCAATAACTCTTGAACCTTCAACCAAAGTGAGATATTATATTCGTGCAAGTTTTTCAAAGAATGGGTTGCCAGAGACACAAATATTGTCTGAGTAACTCTAAAGAGCTGAAAAGACTGAAATGTTTTCTTGCTCATTATTAGACATCAGAGAAACAAGAAAGAACTTGCACTGGGGTATTACTCACAGCAACAGAAATTGTCTATCTTCTGCAGGAAAATGGTTCCTGGTGCTTCCAGAAAGACAAGGTGATACCTGGAAGCCTGCTCAGCCAGCAGTCAGCTAACAGCAAAATCTCAAGTCACAAAACTCATCAAGGGAGGTTGAACAGTGAGCAATTTACTAGTGGTGTAGACAGGACCTGAATGAAAACCTCTCATGGGCTAAGCTGTTCAGTCCCCTTATCAGGGCAATATGAAATGACATATGCTTTATGGGATTTTGGGTGTTTTTTCCCCCCTCTAGCATCCTCGGTATTAAAAAGCCTCCCAGAATGGGTGTCAAGGAGCTGTTTGGTTGAAACATGGTAGGCACATCACTTTTAAGTCATGGAATTGATCAGTTTGAGTTGATCTCTGCTAGCTATTCAGGTACAACTTGTCATTCATCGTTTGTGCTGTTTTTTGTAGCTGTGACTCACCACTATGGGTGTGGAGGAAAGGAGGCAAAGGGAGAAATGTCTGCTGTCTATGGGTACCAAACAGCAAGAACTCAAAGCAGACAGCCTTTGTTTATTGAATGATATAAAAGTTTTATAGGTGGTGCCTAATGTTTGGGGGTTTGTGGGTTTTTTTGTTTGGTTTGGTTTTTTTTTTTCCTTTGAAGGTTGAGTACAACTCCGAGGGAAAGTTTCAGCATCCAAGAAATTCAAAGTTTTAAAGAACAGATTGAGAGGCTCAGAAAATGCTCAGGAGAAGTAGTTGAGGTACAGCTCTTGCATACTGTCTGTTCCATAATAGGGTTATGGGGAGATTAATTCTACAGTGGCAGCAATGGCTGTGCTTATTTTTGTTTGTTTCATTCTGAAAAAAAATGTTGTGTCCTGCTGAGGAAGCTTGGCTGGTACCCAGACCTGCCACATTGTCATCTTCAGGGTGACTTTTCTCTGTGCAGTGTGAAATGGGGTGAAATGAAGTGATGTCATGGCGCAATACCTTGTCCAGGGCAGAGGCAGAATTGCTCTTGTTTGAGTCAAACCTTGAGTCGGTAGCCAAGCTAACTGTTGAACGCTGCTAGGCCCAGAACTTCTCCTTTATGCAGCAGGAATACGTAATTCTTCCCACTTATACAGGGTCCTCTGCAGACAACAGTGCCAGCCCTTACAGCCTACACATTACAGGTAGAGATGAGGTTAATGCTTTTTGATGAGAAGCTTTTGTTTTCAGGAGCTCACAGGCTGTAGAGTTTAACTGCTTCAGCTGATGCCTATTGTGAAAAAGGTCGCTCTTCTCTCTGATTTTGATCTTGACTCTGTTTACTTTTCCTTCTTTGTGTTTAGAAAAGTTCCAGTTAAAGTGGTCCAGCTGTTTTGAAGTGACTGGAAGTTGTTTACTAATAACAAAAATAAGCTTAATTGTTCTATTCAAGTTCCATATTTTAGAGTACAATCTTGGGCTTTAGAGAACAAAGCGTTCACAGGGTCCCCGTGGTGTAAGGAGATGCCTTGCATGACACATCTATGAGAGGCCAGGACTTCCTAAATTGCACATCTCTTCTCTCTCCAAAAAATTGAAAAGAGGGGGAAAAATACCAAACAAACCCCACACAGTTTCAGTGTGTTCAGTGTCTGTCAACAAATCCTCCTGATATTTCCTCCGCTGGGGTGGGAATATAGGTGAAGCTGAGCAGATGTCTTTGGTGTTTCTTCCAGTATTACAGGGCCAGACTCTAGGAAATGGGAAGTATCAATCAGATGGATGTGGCTAGGACCTGACAGATACTCTCAACCACAGTACTTGAGTTAGATTTCAGTCTTGTTCCAAAGTATGGAAAATCTCTGTCTTAGCATCTTGCTTGGAGAAACTGAATACAGACTTCACAGTTCTCATCTTTCTAGTAGATGTGTTACCATAACACCATCCTTACATGCTAATGTTAGACTCATCTTCCCTAAGTCTAAGGAAAGTCCTCTCTAGGCTCCTGTTCTGACAGAAACAAGAGTTTTGCTGCTGATATTGGTGAGAACATGGAAGTCTCCAGGATCATTGGCTCCTCTCTCTGGTTTGGCTGCTGAGACCAAATCTGAGGGAACTACAGGAACAATTGAAGGTCTTAAGTCCTGAGCAAGAGAAGATAGAATAAGACCAATTAAGAACACAGGTGAGACCGAAGGGGGCAGGGAAAAGGCAGCATGGCTCAGTACAATACTTATGGATCCCTTCACTAAGAAATTCTCCATGATAGAGGTTAGGAATAGACTTCTTAGCTTTTATATTATTATGATAATGCATAAACTAAAGGATATCTCCATACTGCAGATGATACTAGTAGAGCCCTCATCTTCTCTGCTCAGTCATAAGAAAACAGTCGCACTACCTGCGAGTTCACTGCAGCTTCACAACTTTGCTTGAAACAGCAGGTTTTTTATGAGCTTCAGGAATCACTTACTGATGCCCCTGGAGTTTAGGACAGTGGCTTGCTCTTGAAAATGCTGGTATTCTTCAGGGTGATATTTATGGATGCCTTGTTGGAACTTTGATAGCTATGATTAAGATTGAGCATTGAGATGTGACTGATCGAAAGAGCTGATGAGAGTTGACCACTAAACTCAGTATTGCAGTCCCTTAGCATTTGTATCACTCTACAGCTTGGCTTGCTAAGCACATGAAACGATGTACACAACAACCATCCCTGTTGGGAGTACAAAACAGAGTCAACGTTCTAACAAAGAAATCCAAGAAGCGGAAGGAAACCCTAAAGCTCCAATTTGAGTAACCAAAAAAAATATGGAAAATTAAATCCAAGAACATGGGGATTTTCTGCCTTCATGGGATGAAACATAGATGCCTGGGAGCACAGAACAAGTTTCATGGAAACATCCAGCTCCAGATGGGAACTGAATCTCACTTGCACATCTGCTTTACAAGTCTAAATTAATTTGCTTAGCTGTATGGACACTCCATGGCTCACTACCGGCCAGTTCAGCAGCTACCTCCTTGAGTGGGTTTTCTTCCTAAGTAAAACTTCTTGCTGACCTCTCAAACAACTTGGTGTACTTGACCATCTTCTCCCAGAAATCTCTATTGCTGTATTTTGGTATGGAATTGAGAGCTGAGCTCTCACTGGGAGCTTTATCCTAGTGACTTGAATGTCCCTAGCCAAGTGACTAATGCACTTTAGATGCCTTAGGGGTAGGAAAAAAGGCCTTTCTTGGGAAAGCTTGTCATAGCCCTGTGTAGACCACTCCTTGTTCCTCATGAAAACCTTGTAGCTCTCTACAGAGCCTTTTGCTAACAGCTCTGTAGTGCTCGCCTGCCTATGGTGTAGGCAGAGCTGGAGAGTGCTTCTCTTTCTTAGTGTTTGAAATCCCAAGACCCTTTATCATCTTTGTTTGTTTATTTGGGCATCATTAAGAGACTTCCTGGGGAAGTGGGTGGTGTTTTTCTCACTTTTCATTTGGATGCTTGACTCCTGGGACTGTCTCAAAAATGCCTTTTGGCTAGAAGTGAAGTTATTGCCCAGAAATGTAAAGCTAGTGCCATAGAGAACTGCTGAGAACTTTACTCCTGGAACTGCACGAGGCATCTTGCAGGACATGGGATCTATTACCACCTCGCAGATATGAGGCTTTAGGGAGTTACGTAAATGCTTTCAGGTCTGAGCAGTCTGGACCCCTAGATCATCTGGCTGGTAGTCACTCATCTATGCAAATACAGAAAGCTTTTCCTTATTCTTCAGGAATGTGGGAATGCTTCATAGAGATGTCAGACTAGAAAAGGAGCCTTGAGAGATGTGTGCTTCATTTATCAACTCTGATCTAAGTAGATGAACCGTGTGATGCTTTCTGATGAATCGGGTATAGGAGGAAGAAAATGATCTCACCCAATTTGTGTTGAGTAGAACATTTATCCAACAGAATAAGGCCTGTGTTTACTT